>PVKM010005270.1:0-48493 GCA_004027735.1 Carollia perspicillata
TTTTTTTTCTTCCAAGACCTTTGCCCTTCCAAGGAGTTTGAGAAAAGAAATTTCAGTGGGAAGCAGGGGGCGAAAGGAAATTAAACACACACATTTACACATGCATTCAATACATTTAGGAAATTATTTCTCATCATTTAAAAATCCTCTCTGAATTAAAAGTAGTGCAGATAAACACACGGACAGATACGAAAAACAAACAAAAACTCATAGAGACAGACGACAGTATGGTGGTCTCCAAGGGAAGGAGGTAGGGGGAAAGGAAAGGGTACAGAGGGTCAACTATGTCATTACTGAAGACGGTCTGACTTTGGGTGGTGGGCACGAATGCAACATCTTGTGTCATAGAAATGTATGCTTATACTCCATATAATCTTATTAGCCAATGTTACCCCGATAAATTTAATTTAAAAAGTATTGCTTTAGGAAAATGAAATATTCTTTAAGTTATAGCTTTATGAAGCTTCAAATTTTGCAATGAATATTTTCAGACATAAAAATCAAATAGATTCAATGATCACTGTACTAAAAGTACCAACTTTTATAATTTTCAGATGAAGTGAATTATTTCCAAAGTCTTTGTTTTGACAAAATACTCGTATTTCCTTCATGGCTTCCACTGACCCTTCCAGGCTGAAGTGTTTTGAAATAAAGGTCTTTGCCTCATCCTGACACACTTCCCATTGCTTTACACATGGTCGGAACCTGGGCCGTGTGTCTGCTCCGTCTCACAGGGCTTGCCCCGGGTAGCAACTCCATTACTAACTGAGTGACTGAGAAAGTGGCAGTGCTCGCCTCGTGGACAGTGAAATGCTACTATAGTTTTCCCTCTTCTTCCTAGTGTTTGATATTAGGTAACTTTGAAATACACTGAATTTTACCTGTGGAAATATCAGAATACAGTTAACAAATGTTGGAATCACTTAAGTTTAAATAATGAGTCATAAGGAATTGCCTTGAAAATCAAGATGACTTTTTCTACCACCCTACTTTGAAGATAGGGTAAAAGAACCTTCATAATATTTTTTTTAAGATTCCAGGGATGTAAAGAGACTAAAATTAGGGAGAAGCCGAGGAAGTGGAGCACATGCTTTGTTACTTAATGAAGGGAAGCTGGATGCCACTCTGAGAAAAACCACATTAACGGCACCGCCCATCCTCGATGGCCCTGGCTGCTACCTTAGCTCTCCTGCACACAAAGCATTGTTGAGAATGTGTTTTTCCAAATTTGTATTTCCCTCTCAAAAGAATGCTAGAAACCAGTTAGTCATTATTTCTGGAAGAAACTGAAACTAATATAATTAATATTGCTTTTGAGGATCAGAAGAGAGCAGATGAAACCCAGGATATGGAACATTCCTCCTGTGGCTGGGAATCCAATACCGTACCAATCGTGTTTTGGCATCCGAAATTAACTCTATCGTTCCTATTTGTAAAACTTTTCTCTCCTATATACTGCCTCTGTGCCTTGAATAAATGAGGGCGCTCACAGATGAACCAATTGCTATGGTTACAGGCAATCTGTGCTGTGGATCTCCTGAAAGTTTAAAAAAAAAGTTAAGGTAAATAGTAGCCTTCTTTTAGGGAGAACAATTCTCTCAGGCCTGAACCCCAGTGAAAGCAGGAATGCACTGAGGTCCAGGTTCTCGCTCACCCGCCCACCTCACTCACAAACGCACACCCTCAGTGCCCGGAGCACCAGCTAACTTGGTTTCCAGAGTGTGGGGGTAGGGAGCAGGTTCAGAGTTGCAGGCACAAAGCAATCTGTGATACCTGTAAAATTATATTTGTCATTAATACATATTTGGTAAGCACTGGTATTGTCCTTGTCACCCAGCGACTGAGCCCTAATAACTTCCCATGATGCCAGAGCTCACACACATGGCACTGACACTAACAGTGATGCCTGCTTCTCCACAGCCTTGCCTGTCATCTCGGGCTGGATGGGGGGCTGGGCGTCCGGGCACTGTGGGTGAAGGCGGTCTACTCTCAGTCTCATTGAGTTCACCTCACCAGCGTGTATTGAGAGCCTGCTGTGGGCCAGGTGTTCCCTAGGTCCTGCATTTACAAAGACGAACAGGTCTCTTCCCCCTTGAAGAGCTGAGCCAGATGATCAGTATCTTTCCAAGGACAAAAGAGTGAGCTCTGAAATGAGGCTTCTTCCGATTTTATGTTTAGGTTTTGAAAGAACTTGCTGTGGCTGAGAGGAGCTCATTTGTGTGTAAAGAGAAAGGTTGCTGAAATGTTTCAGGCTAGAAGTAGAATCCTATTTTTTACTCTATACATTTCCCCATATATTTTAGTCAACATTTCATGTTTCCTTATGCCGCCTTTTGGTTTATTTTTCCCCCTATGTTCTTTTTTTGTTCTCACGGTAATATATTTATAGGTGACTTTAACCTCCACCCCCCACCTTTTCTCTCTCTTATTTTAGATAATCCCCTTGGTAATTGCTGCTCTGTTGAAATTGGAATTGAAATAGGGAAGTTATGTTGTAATTCATTACTAATGAGTTCATACTTTTCTTTGTATAAGAAAGATATTAATGGCATGAACTAAGCCGGCTGGTTTGCTCTCTGGAAGAAAGAGGTCTTATTTCTTGATCACAAATCCAGGTTTTGGGCAAGGGTTGCTGTTTCGTACAAGGCACATTGAACTCTAACTTTGTTGTTGAGCAGGAAGCGAGCCAGGAGAAGCTCAGTGTTGTAGGTAAACCGGTCGGTACCAGATCTTGGGGGAAAAGTTATTTACTCTCTTTCTGTTGGTTGGGAGAGGGCTGGGCAGACCTTCAGCAAACTGTCAGTCTTCAGACTTGAAGGTGGGCAGAAAAATCTCGCTGTCCTGACAGTGACAGAGGAGAAGCTGCGGAGAACTGGAGATGCTAGCTTTCTGAGCTGGAGAAAGCAACAATTTAGCTTTCGTTTCATAAGTCAGAGATTTTAAAAGAGCTACCTAGGAGAAATTTTATACTGATGTAAAAACTATCAGCACATTCAATATCCATGACAGTTGTTTTCCTTTGCCAAAGTGTAGTAAGTTTTTATTTTGTCCAAAACAACACCATGTTGAGTTTTTAGGCTTTTCAGGTGGGCTGGCCATTCTGATTTTAGAAGGCCTTCTGTCTTTTCAGTTCATCCTGATGTTACTGAGGTCATTTTACTTTCTGGAAGGATTTAAAAAGGGAAAGTACAGTGTGAAGTTGGGCCTACCTTTTGTCTTTTTAGGCCATAGCGACTGTGGCTTCCAGGATTTTTTGTGACAATAACTACTTAGACCTGGACTTGAGCCAAGTATGAAGGAGGTGTATCCATTGTGGAATGAAGAACATTTGTGAGTAGCCAGAATGTTGGCTGGATTGTTACAAGTATGTTTTTTGCAAGACTACTTTGGATCAGGATTTTCGAGCCCAAACACTTCACTAAGTTAATCTCCTTGTTCATTGAGGATAATTATTGTGAAAGATGTTAATCAGTTTCAGGAAGGGGAGTGTTTGGAAACCTAGTAGGTCTCTCTGAATTTTACAGAGAAGTTGTGCTTTCGAGATCCTACTTTCACACACACACACACACACACACACACACACACACACACACACATCACTATCAGCCCCTTGGAAAGCAACCCAATATGAAATTTATTCCTGGTTGACCACAAGAACAGAAAATAAAGCAGGGATTCTCTTCCAAATACTTCCAAGAAAGCTTTATAGCAATGATATTCAACTTTGCCATCTCATAGTACATATAAACTAATTACTAAATTTTTTCAGCACACCAATACATATATTTTTTGCCAATCTGATAAAAGACAGGTATAATTTTGATTGATTTATAATAATAATAATAGTAATTACCTATACTCTGAAAATGACTTTTTAAAAAATCAGGTGCCTATGCTTGTATATTAGGTACCAAAAAGTTGCATCTGATTGGTACCAAAAATCTACCAATCAGATGCAACCTTATTATGCAACATGACCAATAAGATACAAGTCTGTTATATGACCTATATATTTATGGTTCAAGACAAGGCATTCACACTGGATGGTTATTGTTGTGTTAGCTGTTATAATTTTTTCATTTGAAAAGCTAAGGGGAAAGAGGTCGGTTGCCCTGATGAAATAAATAATGAGTTTGCATGTTGAAAAAATTCTTGAACTATACCCGTTGAAAGTCACTGCTTTACAGAGATGTTTGGCCTTGTGGGAAAATTTTTCAGGGAGGTTTGTGGAAAGAGTTGAAGATTAGGTGTGATGATTTGGAAGCAACTATGAAGAGCTATTTAATGTAAAATAAATAATGATGTAGCATTTAACAGGCACCAAACATCAACACCGGAGTAATCTGTAGTAAGAGCCTTGAGTTATATACTACAGCTGCGCAAAATGGGCTTTTGAGCTCTGGCGTATTTTGAAATTGAAACAGAAACAGTGCATCTCTTCTTTGTTATTTCATTGCTTAAACTGAGAGGACTTAGATGCCTTCCCTGAATATGGAATTCTTTCCAACACTCTGACAAACAAATTGAGGGAGATTATGGGTTTGGTATGCATGCTGGTCAACCAACTGCATCCTCTACAGGTTCTTTTAAATATTTTGTTTTTCACCAAATTTTATTTCTGACTCTCAATTTGTGATGTGGATATTGGCTAGGTATCCCCAGATTCAAAGTAGGCAGCTGAAGTATTCCCAAACAGGCAAACATGAAAAGAACTCTGAGCTGTTTTGTTTGTTGGTTAGAAAGGGGTTTGTTTTATGTTTTCCATCAAACATTTCTCCACCCTCACTTCCCCCTTTCCGCATCCCCAGAGTAAGTATGAAATGTGACTTTTTCATAAATTAAAGTTTTGTTCTTAAAACTGAATAGAATGACCACATAAACTAGGTCTTGTCTTCCTGGTTCTATATATTTACTCTTTCATTATTCTTTTGCCATTTGGTTTCACTTGCCACTGTGATCACTTCGAAAACCAGAATCCCAATTAACTATGAATGATTCCGTTTTGACAAAAGAACAGGGCCCTACTTTTCATGTAGCTGTTCTTACGTGCTAAGTCATCAAGCAACCACACTCCTGGAAGAAACATGGTGCTGTTAAAATGACACCTAAAGACTAGTCGACAAACACAAATTCCAGGATTAAAACTTCCCTGAGATGTCTGACAAGGTGGTGGACTTTTCTAGGCCTCTGTGTTCTCATCTGACAAATGAGAATGCTGTGCTAGATGTTTTCCACTTCTTAACTCTGATACTCTATGGTTCGAAAATCTGTAATCCACGGACGTTAATTATAGTAATTAAAAGGCTCTATCCTTGACCAAAGTACTATCTTTATATTAACGGAGATGTTAGAAATACAGCTCTATGAAAGAAATAGTCTTAGATCAGTTAAACTAAAGCTTTCAAGAATTCTACATTTAATAATTCAAATTGAGAAAGCTGTTCACTCCCAACTAAAAGGAAGATGTTTCTAGAAGGGCTGTAGTGGGCAGTATCTGGAATGAATTCTTTTCCACCTTTTCATTGCTCTTCTGCCCTCCCAATACATCCTCAAGCAAGCACGCTCTTAAATGTCACTTTTCTGTATTGTTAATATGCAGGTAATGAAGTCTGAGTATGCATTTGTAGTCACAAGAAAAACCCTCTATATTAAAAAGATAGTATTTTAACAGAACATGATATAATTTTTTTAAAGACAGTTATCTTAACTAAGGGGATATTGTTAAAGGAACTCTTAGAAGATGATAGCAATAGAAATTTTCTCTATTTACTAGAATACAATTCCTTCAGCGATTAAAATATTTAGGGAAAATATAATATAATTAAAAGTTTACCATCATATTTTAAAAGGACACATGGACAAAACCAAAGGGGGGTAGGATCAAGGGTGGGAGGTGGGGATGGGTAGGGGGAAAGTGGAGACAACTGTACTTGAACAATAAAAACAAACTAATTAATTTTAAAAAATATTGATTTGGAACCTACCATGTTCCAGGAACTCAGTCTGATGCTCCTTTTTTCATTCAGTTTAATCCCCAGAGTGACACTGTAAAAAAGAAAGCATTATTATTTTCTTTTCAGATGATGGAAGTGAACATCAGTAAATATAAATGCCCAAGAACTTAAATAGAGTCTCTTGGCTCCAAGTATCAAGGAAAAACATCATCTGAATTCTTTTTCCCCAGAAATTAGGCTCTTCAAGTTCTTATGATTACTAATGGAATGCCAAACAAGCGTCGTCTAAGGGGAGCTTTACACTAAAAAGACAAATATTTGGGAAGTAATATACCAAAACAGCCAGCTATCATGTTCCATTTACATAATTTGTATAGAAATGGTTTCACTTAGTTAAGCATTCTTCTTACGCGTTTGCCCACACCAGAGCAATTTGCTTAGCTAGCCCTTTTTCAAGACATAGTATAAAGGTAAAAATCACTCATGTCTCAGCAATTACTGGGTTCATAAAATCCATATTGGTTTGGGTTTATCTTCATGTCACTACAGGAGTATACTACAACTATTGTAGCTTTACTCTGAGAGATCAATTTGTCTTGGATGTTGATGATTGTGTAATATTAACTCTATGTCTTGGAAAGTGGTAAAACTTTTAGAGGAAACATATCCATTTTGAAAGTTCAAAATAAAGAAGGATTTTAGAGATTAAAACTGATTTAGATCAAAAAGTTAATAAAGCTTTACAATTTTTAAATATCTTTCAACACTCAGAGAAAAGAACTAAGTAATCAGTGCCAAAGTTCCTATCTTAACATGCAAATACGCCCAAAAGAATGGGCCCCAGCTTGGTAGGAAAATCAAGTTATACATTTTGCTTCTCTTTAAGTCCTTAGATTGATTAATGAAACATTTTTGGAGAGAGAAATGTCCTGCTGTGTGGGTTTTCGAGGCCATGCCAAGAAGACATAAACCTTGTAGGGAGGGGTTCATCAGAAAGAAGGATGAAGCTTTTCACCAGATGGTATGGTCTGTTATTCAGCACCTTCTTGACGGTAGGAACCCAAGTGCTGGGAAAGCCCGGTGCTCGGACAGGACATGTGGTGACATATGCTCAGTGCCGAGTCAAAGTGGAATGTTCTTTTCCCCTTAATCTCCATGCGGAAAGGCATGGACCAAAAAGGTGGTGGAAAAAACCAAGTCACAACATAAAAGGCTTACAATGGAAAAACCACAACAGAAACAGATACCTTAATTAAATGTGATTTAGTAAGAACAAATTCATATTCATCCACACACCATAATTGTAGCTTTTTTTCCTGCTTATGGGAACATTGATTCTAAGTAAACTCTTCCCACTGAAGAAGACCAGGTCTCCTCCTATCCTAGACTGACTGAAACCTGGAGTGAGATGACACATGTTAAAAAAAAGTAAGTGATATCTATTTCCATATTCTCAAACATCAATCTGATGATTCATGGAATGTTCAAACTTTACAAAAGTTTGAATGCATATTTCTCTGTCCCCCAAAAACTGTGGGCCACAGGAATAAACCAAGACATCTCTTCCTTTCCTTGAACACCGGACAGGAATGATTTAAAGGAAGACCACTCTTTCAGGGTTCATGTGAGGGAATAAAAGAAAGTAAAATAAAAAACTAAAACAAAAGCACCAATCTCCAGATAAAGGCGTCCTCCTGTGTAAATCTCTGAGAGCAACCTCGCTGATCTAGCCTATTCCCTAGGAGACGCCTGCCTCTCCAATTGGCCCTGTGTTGGTTAATGACAGTATGTCCAGGGGAAATAGCATTTCCTCTGTGTTAGGCGTTTTTTTTTGTTGTTGTTGTTAGAGCCATATCACATTCAGGCATTTTTCTTCCCTTTCTTTGATGGAGGAAAAATGCAGGACAATGAGAAAGCCCTGACTGACATCACCAGATTATCTTTGAATTATAAAGCCATTCCAGTCAAATCACGAGGGCTGGAGTATGCCTTAGGCTCAGAGTACATAATTGGAGTTTTCTCTTACAGTCCATTTTCTTCGGAAGAGTTACGGAATTAGAGCTAATAGATAGATAAAGGTCATTCCAGAACATTACATTTAATTTAGTGGGATTGCTCACTTCGTAATACTCGTGAATGTCTCTCAGCCCCTTCCCACGTACTTTTTCTGTTGATGCTTCCATTGCCTTTCTGGAGGCACATAATTCATGATCAGATAGACTTTCTTTCCCCTGCAATGTCTTTTCCACTTTGGAGTTGTAGGGAATTTTGCTTACTTTTGTTTTTAAACTACATAATCATTGGCATTTTGGTAATAGTACTTGCCACCACTTTTTTCAATAGAGTGAAACTTTGAGAGTGTTTCCACAAAAATTCTTGAGGACTGTAAGAGTAAAAAATGTAACCAATAAATTTCTTTTCCTGCCTTTGTTTCCCCCACATCCAGTTACATTTGCAGCTCCCATGGTTACTTGTGGTGATCAGACTACCCTGGCTTGGCCTTTCCGCGGTCCTCCTTCTTTCATGGATGTTTGGATCACCTTTACTATGTACCCAAGAGCCAGAAATGTTTGAGGTGAAGAAGGAACTTCAAGTGCCCAGAGGATGGAGAGCACAAAGAGAGAAATAACTTACTGAGGTTAACATATTGTAACAAATAATTTTGGTAAAAATGAGGCGAAAACAGATTATTTTCTTCTAAAACAAAGTAGAGCAAAATGCCAAAAGGGTCAAAATATAGAATTCATAAATTGTCCTGGAAAACACAAAGGCAGACCAAGAGATGGAATCTGGGACCTATGTTGCTTGAACCAAGATTCAAACAGGCAGAAGACCTGAACTCCTTGAGTCTGGGTTAATTGATCAATTTATTAAACAATTATGCATTGAATACTAATCAGATATTTGCAAAAGCAATAAAATGACAGACCTGATCCCTGTCTTCATGGAACTTATAGTTCAATGAGGAAAACATGTATGACTCAAATCATTAGAAAAAACAATAACATACACATGGGGTCAGTGCTACAAAAGAAGTCATGAACCAAATCAAGATGGGTTTTACACCTGTAAATGTCTGAGAAAAAGAGAGAGAGAATGTTTCATGACATATAAAAAATCACATAAGATTTCAAATTTCAGACTTCATAATTATCTTTTTATTGCAACACAGTCATACTTATTTGCTATGTACTGTCTACAGCTGCTTGGAGACCATGTGACCCACTATGTCTAGGATATTTGCTTTCTGGCTCTTGTATATCTCATTTGTATAATTACATAAAATCTTGTGATACTTTATGTGGATTATTGGTTATGCAAAAAGAGTATAGATTTTTATAACTTTGTAATAATCATGATGCTCTTTAATTTACTTGCATAAAAGCCAAGCAAAGTTAAACACAGATGACTCAGATGACTAAAATATTACCTAGGGCAATTATAAATTTGAGTTAAATTTGAATTAAATCACTCAGTAAAGCTTTGAGTTATCACAAATAGGTAGTAGTGACAAAATTATGTGCCCCATGTAGAAATCTAAAATACTGGCCATGGAGTTTAATTGTTTAGGCTTAAGAACAGATATAAGCTTAATAACATATGTGTTTAACAACATTCTTCCTGTTTTGTGATGAAGTAGGCTGTGAAGGTAAATAACACAAAACTCTTGCCATCAGAGAGACTGATAACATGATTGGAAAGACAATGCGTGCAGAAAAAATTTTAAAATGAACAAAGAAATGATCATTAAAGTTGCAAACCATGGATTAAATAAGGAATCAAGAAGCTCCAAAATTTCATATTATAGCACAGGTTGTAGTGAAGAGGCAATTTCAAAGCGTGTATCAGAATTATCATTGATTTGAAAACACTCTTCAGGTTCTGGAGACTGAAACTCATTCCGACAGAGAGAACTGTTTTAAATATGGTCACAGTGGCACAGGTGCTTTGGGATTATTCTAGCTCTTTTGGAAAGGAGCCCTTTGATCTGTTTCTGCTCTCATATCTCTCCCATTCTACCTCTTCTAGGCCTCCTCTTCACCATAACAATACCTGTCATTTATTAGACTGTTTTAAACAGCTAATATTTGTGTATGTGTGTATTATGTATTCTGTGTCAGGCACTGTCACAAGTGTATTATTTAATAATCAACATGTATTATTCAACAATCTTCACCACAACCTTATGAGGTAGATATTATCTTTATTCCTATTTTATAGAAGGGAAAACTGAAGCAAAGAGAATTTAAATAACTTTCTCAAGGATAAAACTTCCAAATGGCAGGTCTGGGATTTGAACCCACGCAGTCTGGCTCTAGATTTTATGTTCTTAATTGCTATGCTGTGCTGCCTATGACCAAACCCTGTAATTGGTGTTGTAACAATCTTCCTAACATCTTTATGAGAACCTGCCAAGGTAGAGATTATCTTCATTTTAATATGATAAAACTGAAGATGAAATACATCTCTCAAAGTCACAGCATGAGCAAGTGACAATGCTGTGACACAAACCCAGAATTTGATGAGCCTGTTTTCATTACCTGATACTCTCATTAAATTTTACATAAGATATCCTCTAAGCAGAAAATTCAATCTGATCGAACAAATTCATATACTATGAATGTGTAATATATTTTAGGTTGGTGTTTTTTTCCTTTAGGATATCTATATTTAAATAGATTTTCAAAAGCAGATTTTTTATAGGAATACATTTACTGCTTGGTAACAAAGCCTTTTATTTATAAATACAGGTGTGAGAAAGGTACATATTTCTTAGTTTGCTCACAAAGGGGAATATCTTATTGAGAACAGCAAGAACAAAAGTCATCTCAATATGTTAAACCACACTCAAGGTACAGTAATTTTAGAGCTAATGAACTAAGGCTTGTTATGATTATACTCTGTTATCTGATATTAGAAAACTCTGTTGTGTATGTGACATATACAAATAAAAGGAATTAGCATTTAAATCACCATATCAAGTCTAACAAAGCATGCATTTATTACTAAGAGTGGTTTCCATGAAGAGTAGGGTGTTGGATCAAAAGGTAATAGGACCAATGTCCTTGAATCTTATGTAAATGTCATTGAGAATAGATTTTCATGTAGACTTGAAGCTAATGACCTAGTAAGATGTATGCCTGAGAATTTTTCCATGGATAAAAAAGAAAGAAGGGATTTAATAAAATTAAATGTATTGGGATAATATTGATTAATAAAATTATATGGGTTTCAAGTACACAAATTTATACTATATCACCTGTATGTTGCATTATGTGTTTACTACCCGAAGTCAAATCTCCTTCTGTCACAATATATTGGACCCTCTTTGCCCTTTACTCCCTCCCCCGCAACCCCCTTCCCTCTGGTAACCACAATACTGTTGTCTTAGTCTGTGAGTTTTTGTCTTGTTTGCTCATTTGTTGCTTACAGTTTTATATCCTACATATGAAGGAAATCATACGGTCCTTGACTTTTTCTGACTTATTTTACTTTGCATGATATTCTCAAGATCCATCCATGTTTTCACGAATGGCTGTATTTCTTTTTTTTTTTTTAAGGGAGAATGAAGGTTTTTTTAAGCCATCATCATTCTTGCTCAAAGGCTACTGATGATGGGCTAACCGTTGGTGTGACAGCTGGCTGACACTGAGGTATCTGGGGCGACCTGGATGAAACCACCTGGTAAGCCATCCGAAAGTGATCCTCTCACTTCACATTTCTTGCCTCTGTTTTTTTAACTGATTGATCTATTCAATCCAGACTATTCTCTAGTTTGATTTATTCACCTTAGCTACTTGTGTGATTCTGAATTAATTTTTCAGTCTAAGCTCTGTCCTACGTATAAAGCTAAGAAAGCGACATATTACATTTACTTATTTGATACCTTTGAATAGTAATTTGAATTAATATGATTTTTTGAGTTGTCAGATAAAAGTTTTATTAAAAGCTTTTTTAAAAAAAGAAAGAGAGAAAGAAACTATAGTTTGCCTATTTAAGTTTGAGCCAACTTCAGTTCTCTTTGGGTAAAAGCCAACTTCAAATATGTCTCAAGTTCCTGACATGAAAGAAGCATTAAAGGCAGGAAATTTAAGACCACCTAGTGATTTTTAATATCACAGGGAAAAGTTTTGTTGATTTTTAGTATCTTTTTCCCTTTAGAAAAATAGATTGAAAATGCTAATAAAGCCCTTCCTTTGAAAATGAAAAATAAAATGGGGGCATATCTCCATTTATTTTATGATGGATACAGGAAAATGACAGCCTCCTAGGGAGCAAGAGCAATGATATAAATCTTTAAAAGTGATGATATGAAAGGCTTTTTCTTGACATGCTAAAGGCAACATGTCCAGGGAATAATTATAATGCTTAAAAGAGGGTCAAAAGCTGAACTGGTTTGTTGGAAATAGGTATTATTGGGATGTAGCTTTTTTTCTGATGGGGCTCCAATAAATGATTAATTACGTACACATCAAATGTTTACTTTTGAAAAAAGCATTATACATACTAATTTATCAGATCGTTATTTCTGATGGGATTATATGTGCCTACCCTTCACTGCAAGAGTTTTATCCTCTTCCTTTGCTTCCTAGTGTCACAACTATGCCATGCGTCTTATTTTCTCTCTCCAGGCATCTCACAGATTCCTGGTGCACAGGGTCCTGTGATGCCCCTTGTTAAACTCCACACACAGGTATGGAGGTTGGAGCTTTCGTTGTTCCTAGCTCCTTTCCTAAAGCATTATGGGTATTGCTGAATAGGCTTTTAGGTAGGGCCTCTGAGATCTATGCTTGTTGCACATATGAGCAATCTCTCAGGATGTTAAAGAGATTAAAACAAGTCAAGAAAAAAGTGAGTTAAACTTCATCTCTCTATTATTGAGTAAATGCCTTCTATATTCTTAACCTCTATCTGGGAAATTTTCTTTTTGAAACTTGTCCCTTAATTTCGTAGTACCTAAGAATTCCCTTAAGACAAAGTGATAGTTGCAAAGTTCAGTTAAAAACAAAAACAACCAACAATATGATGATATAATCACTCTTTTACGGGGAAAAAAAAAACAGAGTATTGAAAAAATATTTGGTGTAATCTCTGTGCAAAGTTTGTCTCACCTGTCCTAAATACGTGCCACATCTTTCCTTGAATAGGTATACTCACCTAAAACTGACATATGAGGTGCTAACATTGACCAATGAGCTTGGAATCACAAACCAGAATTGGACAACAGGCTCAAATAAACCCACTTATGCTGGGGGAACCAGGAAATGGAGAAGAAACTCTGCTAGCAGAGCCAGTGACCTGCATATTCTTGGGCATGTGCACAGTCTGTGGTTGGCAGAGTGGCCAGGTCGGGAGAGGAATGTCCACCTCTCTCCCATCCGCTCCTTTAATAGCAGATTATTTCATACCCTTAGACTTGCACTATATCAAAGCTGCATTAATGGTTAATTCTAGCTAAATAGTGTTCTGCTTGACCCAGGGTTAAGCACATTAGAGGGGACACGTGGCAGCAAGTGAACAGAAGAGCATTATCAGTCTTCTAATTTATGTGGGTGTACTAATTATACACTTGGAGGGGAGAATGCGGCAGAATATTAATATACTCCTTTGTATGTTCATTTTAATGTTCTTACTGTGTACTCCTTCACCTTTGGAAACTTCAGTGTGTCATCACTTTTTATCCTTAGTTTTCCTTTGGGAAGCAATCATTAGCAGTTGAGAAAACTTTCATATCAGTTTTCAAATTGAAAGAGTCATTTAAGTAAGCTTACACCACGTAAGTACTCACTGTCACTAACTATCTTTTTTTTTTAAAAAAAAGAAAGCAATGATCGTAATACAAGGGATTGTGTTTAAAATATTATCAATGAAAGTTCATACATCAGCCAGAGAGAGTCTCCCCTGGCATGAGTCCAGGCTGGTCTTCATCAGTGAAAAGAGAACATTCTGTATTCTACCTGGCAGGTGAGATCTGAGTCATACCTTCCAAACTGGTACTTTCGGAGGCAGAGAGCCAATGAGAAATTTAAACTGTAACAGTTTTTCCTTCTTAACATAATGCATATAATATTGACAGAGTGTGCAAAATGGATGGTTTTTAATTTCAAGATCTGGTTATAAAGTTTTTGTAAACGATCTAGGGGAACACTAGCTAATTTAGAACATAATTCTTGGAGGAGTGTGTTCTGCCCCCGAGTGCCGGCTTTGGAGAGACCTTTGGTGATATCTAGTATCTCTCCATTGAGAATTTTGAGCGGCGCAATCTGGGTTGCTTTGTGTTAGGACGTTTCATTTCATTAAAACATTCCTTCTTTTATAAGTATTCCCAGTCTTTTCTAAAAGTATGTGATTGGATTAATAAAAGGATTAATAAAAGGTTCTGTTGAATTCATTAATAGGATTTTTATTATCAAAATTAACATTTAAAGTATATTGTGAAACAGTTGAATGAATTAAATAGAGTGTGCCTTTTTAAACTAACATTTTGGTTATGGTTTTGAAATTAAAACACCTTTGAAGTCATGATGGGTTTGGATTCTGTTGTTTAAATTATTTCCTATTCTTATCCATGCTATAATCAAACTTTAACAGTTAAAAAAATTCATATTGCTAGTCACCATTATCATCGAGGGTCTCATACTCAGTAAACTGTATCATATTAAACGTATCCTTCTCATTTTCCAATATGTGGGTTTCCCAACACCACTAAGAGAATAACTTAATTCTAACACTATCTCCCTTGAGATAGCACCATATCTCACCACATAAGGGACCCTACAGACAGCACCCCCACCTCTCAACCACCCACTTCAGAAGCCAATTCCAAGTCTAGGTTGTCACCTATGCTTCAGACCAACTGGATATAGACTGGATGTTCCAAGAACCCTGCTTCCTTGGGTTTAATTTGCTGATGAAGCTCATAGAACTCAGAGAAACATTTTGCTTACTGAGTCACCGATTTATTATAAAATAATAAAACTTGGGAACAGCCCAATAAAAGAGAGACATAGCGCAAGGAATGGGGGGAAATGCAACGGAGCTTGCAGGCCCTTTCTGAGTATGCCACTCTTTCAGCATCTCCACACGCTGTGTTCACCAACCTGAAGATCTATGAACTGGGTGTTTATGGAGGCTTCTTCCATAGACATGATTGATTACGTCATCAGCCACTGGTGACGAAATCTGGTCTCCAGCCTCTCTCTCCTTCCAGAGATGGGGCAGTGGGGGTAGGACTGAAAATTCTAACCCTCTAATTTCAAAGTTGTTTCCATATACAACCGGCCGCTCTCCTTTGGTGCATTCCAAAAGGTGCATATTCATGAACATAACAACACCATTATCACTCTCATCACACGAAATTCTAAGGGGGTTAGGAGCTCCGTGCCAAGAACCCAGGAACCTGGATGATAACCAAATAAATATTTCTTAATATAAACCTCAATATCACAGGTGCTTTGGCTGGCCCACAGTTATTTACTTTTCTTTAGAAACTTTATTTCAACTCAAACATCATAGTCTGGTAAGTGAAACAAGTTTGGTTTTCCATTGCTTACACCAATGACAGACCAGTCTGCTTAGGCTCTGTTCTGTATTTCTTGCCTTGTTTAACTACGGTCCCCATTACCTACAGCTTTAGACAAAGTATTAGCCTCCCTTCAAAGACTTCTATATATGGCCCCTCTTACTCTTCCCAATTTAACTCTCACGACTCTTCTGTAGGACACTGTCCCTAGGATACCTGACATATACCTGTAAGTACTTTTGATTTACGTTTTCTATGGCCTTCTTTGTCCTTCCTTTCCCTTTACATATTCTCATGACCTTATTTAATCCAATGCAAAGACCACTATTTTTTCCCTTTTAGTATTTCCACATGAACTGTGCTCATAGCTCTCTCTCCCTTTCTCTCTCCCCCTCTCTTCTCCCTCTCCCTGCCTTTGCTTCTCACTCTTCCTTCCTCCTCACTTTGGATTTCAGCATCCTTCACTCTTTTACCAGACCACATTCACCCAGTAAATATGTGAGAACTTATAAAGTATGTGTCTTCTTTTCTCAGAGTGTAGTAAGCTTCTTAAGGGTAAAAAAACTATGTCTTATCTGTCTGATTCATATGTCACAAATAATGCCTGCTTCATAAAAGGCACTGTCTACTGAAAACAAAATGGAAGGAAGGAAAGAAGACAATAAGGAAGAGAAAGAGAGAGACAGAGACAGAGAGAGAGAGAAAATGGTTGATTTATCTCTTATCTGAACAGAAATTTACATTTTTGAAAGATAAAGATTATTTCTCTTTCTGTGAAAAGAAACCACAAATATACATTGCAGAATTGTAGGTGCTCAAATTATCTGTTCATTTAATAAGTAACTATTAAGTTACTCCTTTTCTGTATTCATGAGGGATTTGTCCTTTCTAATCACAGAACTACAACTGTACCCTAAGCCTCATCATCTCGACATTAAGGAAAATAACAATGTCTTCTCACAAAAATTTTGTGAATACCATTAGCTATGCTGTCCAGCTGTCCATCTCTGTATCTTAAAAAAAAAGTTTTCTCACACCTAATGGTCTCATCTTTAGGTATACTGTAATTAAGACTTCAAGTTAGAATTTCCCAATCATCTTCTAAAGATTAAATTTAGACAGAACAAATGATTACAGACAGGTCATTGTTGCAGTAAGACCGCAAATAAGGAAAGTCTCAAATAACCTTCACCTTCCTACGATGATAAATAAGTTGTCCTTTCAGTGCCAGGCAAAACAATGTAGACCTTGTGTAGACTGAAGTGCATTTACAAAGGATACATATTCGGACCTCAGTGGACTGCTGTCCATGTGCTTTCATTCTGCATATTTTTTCTTTCCCCGTGGCCATTGTAAAGGAAAATGGGGCATGTAGTCACTTTTTTGTTTAGTGTCATCATTACCAAGGCAACAATGACCTTCCTACTCTACTCTGACAGTAAAAAATGGTCAGAGAGCAGGTAGACAGCTCTGCAATCATTTCTACCAAACTTGCATACTGTATCAGGAGGACATACTCAACAGAACGTAGCAGAAAACCCCAAAACTAGTGGTTTAAGCAATATGGTGACCAGGTTGATGGGCTTAGCAGTTCAACGATGGCTCTTTGCAGCACTCTGCACTACTGCCCCAGCCAGATTGGCTAGCCCCTCTTCATGTCGCCGAAGCTCTGGAATCACATCCTATTCATCAATGTCAGAGAAAGATAGAGAGAAATTTCTCCCTTTGACATTTAAAAAATAAAATGAAGACTCTTTCCCCAAATGTTTTAATACTCCTTTTAGTTTTCTGTTAATTTTAATTCTTCTCCAATTAGAACCAGGGGCCCATGTGGGCAGAGACAGTTGTGTTTTGTACACTGCTGTATCCCCAGCACAAAGTACCTGCTACGTGCTTGGTACTCGGGAAATATGTGTGGAATGAAAGGATGAAAACTGGATTGCACGTGCCCTTTCCCCAAACCAACTGCAGACAAGGAAGATGAGACCCTGTGACTGACCATGGGCCCTTTCTGAGTTTATCTGCCTTGAATGGGAAGAAGATATTCCAGAACAAATCGGGGCCCTGGCAGTATGAAAAGGGTAAGTGGCTGTTAGGCTGATGAAACACATGATCTGCCCTAAATGTCATACCTAGGGTAAAAAAGTCAGTGGTTGCAGTAGGTTGTCAGTAAAGCATGGCTAATACTTTAAATAATAAAGGGAGGAGAAGTGAATATGAGCTAAAAAGTAAAAACAAAAACAAAAAACAAAACTTTGTCCAACCTAGGAGAGAAATGAGACAATATTAGATACAGCAAGGAGACTGAGTCACGCAGCTTGAGGCTGCCCAACTGTTTTGATAGCCTGATGTCTTCTCCCTCCTTAAAGGATACGCATCCAGGGGAAAGCTGGCTACTTGAAGTTCATGGCGAAATTTTGCTTTGCCTGTCCCATTTTTCAGATACTATCAGAAATATAAAATCATATCATAAGAAAGCATTATCTTAAGTTACTTGGGGAAATCAACTGTGTCAAATAGTTTACTTCTATTTATCTATATTGAATGTTATTTTTCTAGATTTAGCCCTGAACATCCTATTGTGAACTGTTTAAATTTTGATTCTACTACCCACTTTATTTGCTACAACTTGCTATCAGAGGCTCTTATTTTGGACACATTTAGATAATTAACCAACTGGGTTTGGTTTAATGTGGAAATGATTCGTTCTTCACCGAACGGCATGCCATTGCCTTGTGTTCTTCTGCCTTGTATACCTCCTTCATGAAAGCTTTTGCTGCATACTTTTCTGCAGCTTGGTGAAAAGTACTTTTTCTACTCAGTGACTTCAGCAATGTTCAGAAACATTGGTCCATCAAGAAAAAAAAAAAAAGAAATCCCTTTGAAACCTGAAGTTCTGTCTAGAGATTTTTGTTTTGTTTTTAAATTTAAAAAAATGCTTTTAATAGTCACTCTTAGAATCTTGCTCATGTTTGTTAAATACACCTAGATATACACATTTTCAAAATCCACCTTCTCCTCTTTGAACATCGTATCTTTATTTATCTCTTTCTTATTAACATGTTTACTTGGTTCTCCACGAATTCCCCAAAGGTTCCAAATTAGGTTCCACAGCCTTATCTGGTAGACTTTTAGAACTTTGGAGAGATCTCAAACATTTTCAAGGGCTGTTTTTTCTTACTTACTTAGGGCTTTCAGGTCTCTTCACAAATATAGTGCCTCTGAAAATCTGAGAAATAACTCCCTGACAACTAAGATAGAAGCCAATAGGTGAGTAGTTCTACTCTCATTACTAAATATTAATAGGGTTTTATCACTCGCTCTGATCCAAAGGTTTCTTTCTTTAACACTGAATAAAATGGATGATTTCTTGTAGTGATTAGACACATGGGCTTTAGAGCATGCCTGTCTGCATTTGAGTCCTGGTTTTGCCACTTTTTAGCACTGTGAGCACTGCGTAATGGGAGTAATAACAGCACTGACTTCATAGCACTGTTGTGAATGTTACGTGAGATAATGCCCAAAAGGCACTTTACGTAGTGCTCAGCACACTATAATTGCTCAAAAATTGTACCTGAACTAATCATGCTAAAAAAGAGATATGGTACTAGAGCAAGGAGAAATAAGTTTGGGGCGAGGTTCCCTACATGCGATAGAAGTGCCGTGGTGCAAGGAAATTGAGTGCTCTGCCAGTGATCAAGGTGTTACTTGCACCTGGTTACTTCTACATACGGCACTTCTCCTACATCCCACTGTTGTAGCTTAACACTCATGACAAGAAATGACTATAGCAATTTAGAAGGCGTGTAACCCCTAAAAAGCCAGTAAACTTACCTGAGCTTTGACCTTTGCTTCCTGTAAGCACTTGGAAAGCGTCAGAGTTTTTCTTTTTTTCTTTTGCCTGAATCTTACCTTAGCTGCCCTTTGGCGTGTCTGATATTTCAGGCACCACCTTTGAGCCATTCATGTTTCCCCTCCCATTTATCCCCTCCCTTTATAAACATGAACTGTGGATCCCAGCCTGTATCTAAATGAGCTCTCTCCTTGTTGGGAGTATATTAAGATCCACTGATCTTCGGAGTCTTGCATTCATGTGTAGCCCACTGTATTAAGGTTCATGCTGTATGTTTTGTTCTGTAGGACCTTGCCCAACTGTGAACTCTGCAGCTTAACCTTGAAAGTAGACAGGGAAGTGTTTGTCTAATTCTAGGTTGTGGGTTTGTCAGACTTTTTAGAGTAAATGGTAAAAATAAACATGTCACAATAATTTATGTGCAAGGATGTTTATTGCAGCATTACTTGTAATGGTGAAAAATTGAAAACAGACTAAATGTTTATCAACTAGGGAATGGTTAAATAAATATGCCACATCAATAAGATGGAATACTAGGTAGACATTAAAATAAATGATGCAGATTTGTATGTGGTTGTATAAAAACTTTCCTATAATGTTGGGTGAATATAAGCTAATTGAAGAATAGTATGTACAGTATGATTATGTTCTTTTGTATACACACAAATAGGTATGTGCAAAATCAAAAGGATCTTTAAGTCTAGTAATTAAATTGTTAATTGTGGTTACCCTGAAGCATGGGGGGTTGGGAGTATATGAGGAGTCAAGTTTTCACTTCTATTTAATATACTTCCATGATGTTTGAATGATTTACAGTGAGCATGAAATCTTATGATAATTAAAATAACAAAACATCAAGTAGAAGCTGGTATTTTACTTTATATGCATTAATTGTCAGTTACTTACTGATTATTTTTTATAATAAAAATGAGAAAATATTTCACATTTATTCCTCTTTTCATCCATAATCTTGGAATCTGATAATAAAAATTAATGTAGTGGCCCTGGGATGATAGATTCAATTTGATACCAATTTATACTTTAAGATACAAGATTAAAATAGTAACTTAATAATTGAATAACTGATGTTATCAATTTATATTACAGAAAACTCTTTTTAAGAAAAATAAGAGGACAAATCTTTTTTGACACCATTTCCATATTCAAGCTTTAAAGGAATATTTGCTTGAAAGAAAATAGCTGAGAAACCAAATGTGTAACACAAAGAACTCTGAATACAAGAAGTGAAACAGAATATTGTGATTGAGTATGGGAAAACCCAGTGCCGGACTTATTAATGCCAGGGTTAAAAATTTTGTTTGTGTGTTTGTTTTTGTTGTAATAATCTTAATCATAAATTGCCTAAGCACAAGGACACAGGATAGTTAAGTGTATGAGATAAAGAAGAAAGGAAAGAAAGACTCAGGAATCAGGAAAGAAAGGGAAGGAAGGAGAGAGAGGGAGGAGGAGAGAAAGAGTGAAAGGGAAGGTGGGTGGGGAGAGGGATATTGAGAGAAAATGGCCCTTACCTTCCCGAGTTGACTCCTAATTCTCCCTGGCCATGTATTCTGCTGTAAGATTTGAGAAGTGAACTTGGAGAAAACTTAAAACATAGAAAATAATTGAAAATGACCAAAAAGCAAAAACCCAAGGCTCCCCGTTTCTGGTCCAGCATGTAACAAGTTTTCAGTTGCCATTCCATCCTAACAGCAAGTAAAAAGCTGAACAAATTGAAAAATCATCAATTCCTCTTAGATCCACAAGAGAATTGAGGTCATAGGGCAAACAGCTGCCCCCTCCTTCCAAATTAGAAAGACTGACAGGCAAATTCAGAGAATCACACTCACCAGAGCAGAAACTCATGAACTGAAATGCCCTCAGGAACCAGTGCCGGGGTAGAGAACTCTACTGTGTAATTGCAGAATCACTGGAAACTCAGAGTGGACAACTCTGAGAGTTAAAAACTCCAAGGGACCGGGTCGTAATGGTGGGAAGAGGCCCCCATGCTTGTGTGAGTTCTGCCTCTGGTACCTACCAGGTTCTCAGCGTGAATATTGGGGGGAAATCCCTTTGTGTTTCTAGCAAGGGCAGGGAAAAGAAACCATTCTGAAACAAGCCAAAGTATTCTGTTCTTCTTAACACATCTGCTCTCAGGAGAAGCTTATTAATGAGAACCTAATCTGATGCAGTTTTATCAGAGTCTGACTTAGGGGAAGGGAAATACCCAGTTACAGCCCCCTTTACCCTTCCACGTGGGACAAGGAACATTTTCAACTGGACTAAAAGACTGAGATCTAATCATAGAAGTACAGGCATACTTTGTAGACTTATGCGTTTGATTCTAGACCACAGTAATGAAATAAGTCATAATCTTTTTTCTGGTGGAGGGTCCTGCCTTCAATTTGTAAAAAAGAAATGCAATACCTGTGAAGTGCAATAAAACACTTCCCCTCCTTTTATACCTTCTTTTATACTTTACCACATTACTAAAGACTTACTTATAGCAGTTGTTTTTACCTAGTACAGCATGCCCAGCTATCAAGAAAAATTTACAAGATGAACTCAAAGGCAAATGCATTTGGAAGGAAAAATGCAAACATCAGAACCAGACTTACATACAACAGGATGTTGGAATTATCAGACCGTAAATTTAAAATATTTATGGTTAACATACTAAGGACTCCAATAGATAAAGTAGGCAGTGAACACGTGGCAACGCAAGCAAAAACAAGAAAATTCTAAGGAAAATAAAACAAAACAAAAGAAATGCTAGAAATCAAAAACACTACAGTGGAAATGAAGAATGCTGTTGGTAGGCTTAGTAGTAGACTGGACACAGCTGAGGAAATACCTTCTGATCTTGAGGCTATCTCAATAAGAACCTTCCAAAATGAAAAGAGAGTTAAAGACTGGGAAAAAACCACCAGAATATTAAAAGACTGTGAGATACTACAGAAGGTGTAACATTTTTGTGAGAGGAATACCAGAAGGAAAAAAAGAGAGAAAGAAACAGAAAAAATATTTGAAACAATAATGATGCAAATTTCCACAAATTAATGACATGCAATGACTCACACACTCAGGAAGCTCAGACAACAAGCAGAATAAGGGCAAAGAAAACTACACCTGGGAACATCATTTTCAAACTATGGAAAAGCAAAGATGAAGAAAGAGTCATGAAAGAAACCAGAGATAAAAAAACACCGTACCTATCCAGGAAAAAGGAATTACATTAGACTTTTCCTCGGATGTCACATAAGCAAGAAGTAAGTGGCATGAAATATTTAGTGATGAGAGAAAAAGCCCACCAACCTAAATATCTTGTGAAATTACTCTTCAAAAGTAAAGGAGAAATAAATTCTTTCTCAGACAAACAAAAACTGAAGTAATTTGCTACCTATACACCTAACTTGAAAGAAAATATTCAAAAGAGTTTCTTTAGAGAGAATAAAAATTTTATATACATATATCAGAAACTCAGATCTACATGCAGAAAGGAAGATCATCAGGAAAGGAATGAGTGGAAATAAAATAAAAAAACTTTTATTTTTCTCATCAAACAAATAACAGTTTGTTCAAAATAATAATAGCAACACTTATGTGTGCTTATGTACATATGTAAGAGAAATGAATGAATGACAACAATGATAAAAGAGACAAGAGGAATTATTTTGTTATTATAAAGTACTCAAACTATCTATAAAATGGTATAGTGTTATTTGATAATTAACTAGGATTAGTTGTAAATGTATATTACAAACTCTAGGGTAATCACACAAAAAAAGTATATTTGATATGCTAAGAGAGAAAATGGAATTCTATAAAATGCTCAGTTAAAACCACAAAAGGCAATTAAGAATGGAAGGCAAAAATAGAAACAAGAGGACCTAGACAAAAACTATAAAACAGTAACAAATCTGGTAGATACTGTTTCAACCACTTTGAACAGTAGTGGTATCAATGTGCCAATTAAAAGACAGAGATTCGCCCTGATTGGTCACAGTTCAGTTGGTTGGGCATGGTCCCACACACACACACACAAAAAGGCTTTGATTTCCTGGTGAGGTTTTGGTCCCAGCTGGTGCGCGTGCGAGAGGCAACTAAATGGTGTTTCTTTCCCTCTTTTTCTCCCTCCATTCCCCTCTCTAAAAACAAGCAAACAAACAAATAAATAAATATTTTAAAAGACAGAGATTGTCAGAGTGGATCAAAAAACAATCAGTAAGCACATAGTTGAACTCACAACACCATTGATCAACTGGCTGTAATTGACATCTGTAGATTACTTCATCCAACACCAGTAGAATACATGTTCTCAAACTCACATGGAATACTCATCAAGATAGATCATAAACCATATTATAGACCATAGAACACACCTTACTAAATTAAAGAAAATAGCAATAATAGAATACCTGCTCTCAGGCCACAATGCAATTAAACTAGAAGTCAATAACAGAAAAATAACTAGAAAATCTCAAAATATGTGCCAATTAAACAATGTACTTCTAAATAGTATGTGGGCCAGAGAAGAAATCTCAAGATTAATTTTAAAAATCTTCAGCTAAATGAAAATGAAAACACAACACCAAAAGTTGTGGGATGCAGTAACCTCAGTGCTTAGAGAGGAGATTTACAGCTGTGAATGCATGTATTAGAAAAAAGAAAAATCAAAAAACCAATAATGAAATCTTCCACCTTATAGAACTAGAAAAAAGAAAAGCAAACTAAATCCAAAGAAAACAAAGGGATAAAAAAATTAGAGCAGATATCAATGAAATTAAAAACAGGAAATCAACAGAGAAAAATCAACACAAACCAAAGGCTTTGAAAAGAACAGCAAAATAGACAAGCCTTCCCAGCCAAAAGAACTAAGAAAAAAGAGGACACAAATTTCTACTGTCAAATGAAAGAAGGATATTGTTACAGATCCCATGGACATTAAAAGGCTAAAATAATACTATAAACAACTCTGTGGCCACAAATTTGGTAACCTAGGTGACAGGAACCAATGATTTGGAAGACACAAATCTACCACATCATCAGCCTTAACAAATGTGTCACTCTAATGGGAGAAGTTGATAATGCAGCAGCTATGCCTGTGTGGGGGCAGAAGGTATGTGGGAAATAGCTTCACCTGGCGCTAAAGTGTGCTGGGAATCTAAAGGAGCTCTAAAAAATAAAGTCTACTAAAGAAGTATAAATCTTGAGGAAAAGAGGAAAATGATTTAATCATTTATTTTCAATTGAAGAGAACATAATGAAAAAGTATCTTCAATTAGCCTCAAAGAATTGAGGAGCTTTCAGGTCTTCAAATACAAACTTCCATCCATTAATAAGTGTTCCTATAATATTTTTGACCATCACATTTCTGTTTAAGCATTTCTTATAGCAGGGAGTTCATTCTTTCATTTTCAGACAGAACGTTCCAGAGCATGGACTTGTCCTAGAGAAAAATTGACGTCTGCTCCAGTCTCAGACATCAACTAACAGAATGCGTTTTGGTGAGTCATCTCACCTCTGCAGGCCTCTTATTATTCATCCGGAGGGTGAGGCAGTGAGGTGCAGAGGCCATCTATATATTATATATCTTTAAAGGGCTATTTGAACTCCAGTTCTGTTGTTTTCATGTGGGGGAGGGATGTGATGGAGCAGAGGTAGCATGGGTTCGGAGTGAGTGAACCTGTGTGTGAGTATTAACTAATATTTTCTGGTTGGAAGACCGTGGAAAGATCATTTGATCTCTCAGTCTAACTTCCCACAGCCTTACATTAAAGATAACACTACCTACGTTGGAGAACTGTTCTGGGTGTTTACTGAAATAATGCTTTTAAAGCACTTAGCAACATATTGGGCACATGTGTTCAACAAATGTTAATTCCTTCTTCCCTTTTTTCCACTTAACACAGAAAATACGTTGAGTAAAAAGAAACAAAAGTCAATACTTATTAAATACAGGGCATTTAAAAAATATAGATTTAATGATTAGTATTAATTGTGTAAAATTGTGTTCAAAGCTGTTTAGATAATCCTGCTTGCATTCAGCAGAACTAGATTATTTTGGAAATTTATTTCTCTTCTCTAACTCATGATTTCAGTATGGACCATTAAAAATAATATAGTGGTGCAAAAACCTATTTAATAATTACTAGTAAGAGACTTGGATACTAGTGAGGGACAGTCTTTACTGTGATCTATTGAAACTATCCTTCTATGTGAGCCTGTCTCTCAAAACAGTCCTTGAGGAAGGGGATACCCCAACTCATTTCTGTGCCCCCAGCACTCAGCATGGTGTAGAGCATGTGGTAGGGATCATGAAGTAAGTCTTTAATACAAATATGCTAAGTGAGTAAATGAAGTACAAATCAAAAACTTTAGAAGGACTAACTAGTTACTCCATACTTAGCCCACTGATAAAACATACAAATAGAACATACAAATAGTTATTTTGGATCAGGAATCTGGTGTCCAAGATTACTAGACTGGCCAAAGTTCCAAAAGCATATTCCTATTAAGATGAAGCTTAGTGATTCAGCAACCAACGGAACAAGTCAGTTTTCCCCTCCCATATTTCAACATAGAGCACTAAAACCAACACAAAGAAAACAGAGGAATTCAAATATAGGCCATACAGAGAAATAATATAGTTTCAGGTGTGCTATGAATAAATTGATAAAACAAATGAAAATGCTCAGATATAACAAGCAAGGGATAAAAGAAAGAAAAATACTTGTGATTAACATTTTGTCAACTGAGTTATAAAAAAGATAGGGAGTATAAGAATAAAGGGCCAATACTCAAGAACAACATAAAAGGAAAAAAAGAACATAGGGAACAAGTGAAAGAGAGGAAAAGACTCACATTGCTTTCTGGGAAGCAAAAAAGCATTACAGAGTGAAATGCCAGAGCTAGATCCACATCGCATGCAACTCACTGGACGGCCCCTCCCAGAACACACCGCACTGCACTGAGTATAGCACGGCTCGGGCGGGGGATGGACGAGGCTCCAGGCCGCTGAGATGCGGCTTTGTGCCCACGTCACACTGTGCACTTCCTGTCACAATTCTTCCACAGGCTCACAGTGAATGAGAGCTAAATATAAATAACTGTGTGATATTGCTCATTACATTGAAAAGGCATTTCAGCTCAATATTCAAACCAAAGAAAACTATGGGTCAAATTTTTTTTAATGAGCATCTGTAAAATTAGGAAATGTGGCTGCCTTGAAGAAAAATGGTAAAAATTAACCTTCTGTGAATTTCTGTGGGACCAGGCTGAGAAATGTGTCCTTTGTGGACACACTACAAAATTAATTCCTTCATAAGCAATCTTTAAATCCTCATTGAGAAAGAAATAAATTCCTAATCTCTGTAAAAGAGGAAATAAATGTAGGAAGTAGTGAGTTTGGGGGTAATTACCACTTTTTCACATTAGAAGATTTCAAGATTATCCAGATGTTTGTACAGTTCCCCAGGGAAAAATGAAGACCATTTCCTGCCACGGTGGAATGAATTATGTAGTGTATATGTAACTTTTATTCTGTCATTAAAAAAATACCCCACAAGTTTATTCAATAACAATGAAACATTGTTAATTCTTGGAAGATACAAAAAACTGCCCTGGGCCATTTGCAGTTGGTTGATTTCACACAGAAGACTCCGTTCACAGTCTACCTGTCTTCTCTGTGATGCCCTGAGTGCCCTCCAGGCAGCTGTGCCCCCATGGGCCCTCAGTCCACCTAACCCAGCCCGCCTACAGGGACCCACTGCAGGCTGGAGCAGGACATGGGGACGCTGGTAAAATCAGAAGGAAAACAGAGTGACATACAAAGAACGAAACTCAAATTTCACCCCAAGAAGCCCTCACCTTTAAGAAGTTCAGAAAAATCTCTTTCTGGTTTTAACATACTGCTTCCAGCAATGTATATGGAATAGACTTAAAGGCCAACACATGACCACTTTCCCCTCCTCAGCTCATTCAACTTCAACGAGGGGATAATGGGAACAAAAGAATCTCTCCACATTATGAGACAGGGTCAGTTCTCTGAAAGCCCTGTGTGGGTAAGAATGGGAATTTGAATTGAAGGATTCAATTAAAGAAGCATGGGCCACATACTTCTATAGAGAGGGTGAAACTCTCCCAGATTTATCACAGTTATGCTTTTTCAAATATTTACACTACATATTTTAAAGCTTGCTTGTTGTAGTTTTGAAAATTCAGTCTCACAATTTACATAGTCAGATTGATATAATATAGTAAGAGTCAGCAAAGCTAATACTGTAGCTGAGGCAGTGTTAAAATCAGTGTAAATACACGGACTCAGCATCAGGACAGCAACTTGCCTAGACTCAGCGAGCAGCTGGTCCGAGACCTCGTAGGCAGGTGTGTTTACTCTCTTGATTATTTCAAGGCTCCCATCCATCATGGCATTTTCTGAAGTTCTCTGCATGGTGCCTTGCACGTAATAGTGTTTGACGACTTTGCGCTGAAAGAGTGATGTGACAGGAGAGGCCTGGCTGATGTAAGGGGAGTGGACTCCTGTGACGGGAGAACGTGCGAGTAAGGGAGGGAGGAGAACGGCTGTGGAGCATTTCACACCTGCGTGGTTAAGTTCTTACTCTGAGTGAGGACTGTTGTTTTTTTTTTTCGTCCTGCCTAAATAGATACAGTATTTAATGCATTCAGTGCTTGTGAGAGAGCTTCGAAATCAGTAGACTGTCTTCATTGTGAAGATGAAGAAAGAAGGTAAGCGGGAGCCCTGAGACACTAGCGCAGTTCTCCCCGAGAAGACCAGGGCTCTTTCTCCTTGGACCCGGGACTCATTCAAAGTGACTTGCTTTTGAAGAATAAAAGGACACAAGGCGGAGAGTAGAGAGAGAAAATTACACTGATGCCAATACACCCAGCACATTCAATCTCCGTTGAGTATAATTTCTGCCCCCAAAATATGAGCATGTTTTCCTTCTATCTTCTGCTTTGAAATTTGATGGGGATGCAGAAAGTATAAGAAAGGTTAGACTAGAAGTGCAGTCGATTCACAAGTGTGGGAAAGGAAGAAAGCTGAAAATGACTGAAGCCTTTCCCTTCGCTAATGACAAAGTCAGAGGGATTAAAGAAGAAATTTCTGGTCCTTTAGTTGCCATTGGCTCACTTGACAGCTGGGAGTGCTTAACCTAAGTTTCCGTCATCTTTAAATAAATGGAAATGATACCCTTCACATTCATAAATAATATAAATAAGGTGTGACATTAGAGAAATTATATTAATGATATTTTGAGAAATAATATATCATAATTACAAAGTAAGCTCAGTGCCTTCAGACATGTAAATATCCGTATATGAAGTCAGAAAACAAATGGAATAAATGGTGTATGGAGCCAACCAAAGTTATAAAAGCAGAAAATCTTTTCATCCATATTTGTGTTATCCTATAAATTCTGGGAGGCAGGTTGCTCCTGGAAAACAGAAAAAGTAAAGCCAAAGCATTTAGAGGTTTGCCAAATCTTGACCTACTTCACGAAATAGTAGCGTCTAAATATAGTACATCGAAGTTGTATATTTTTTAGACTGAATAAAATTGTAGAATAGTACCACCAGCATTTGACTCTACAAACCTTAATTTCCCATACAGTTTGCTTTCAATGTCTTCCAATCTCTCCTGTCCTGCTTTCAGAGGCTCATCTGCCCCTCCTCTGAGTCAGGAGGTGCCCTGTCCTGGTGCAGCAGAAGCCAATGGGAACCAACAACATCTAGGCAGCCCCATCGGCATGAAATAGGGTGCCATCTCAACACAAACCCAGCTGCAATATTTGAAATATGAAGATACCTTCAACATATCTCTAGAATCAAGCAGTACTCAGGTTCATACTAGATTTTTATTACTTCTTATTTCTGAATCCCAAGATCTGAAATCATCAGTACAATATTAATTTATATTCTAGCTTCAAAACAGACTTTTATATTTATAAAATTTTAAAATAATTTTCTAAGAGGCAATTCAATCATAAGAAGAGGGGATAATATTTTGTTCATTATTTCAGTGCTGTTTTTTAAAGAAATACATGGTCGACTTTGCATGGTTTGCTATGTAGGTTACAAGGCTGAATAACGTTTTTAAACAAACATAAGTTTGGGATAGCTATATAATACTACATAATTATATCAATTATATATCAATTATATATTATATCAATGAGTTTTAGTTATTTATTTATGGCTTCCCTAAAATAAAAAGATACTTATTACTGATTAAAGATATATAAAATATTATAAAATACTATCTATTTAATTTAATCTTAAGTCATTAAAAAGAAAGTGCACTGTGGGACCTGAGTCAGTATTGTCACTTAGGTTCCTATTGGACGAGCAAAGCTACATATTCACCGTCTATGATGCCATAAAATCCCTGGGAGGTCACTCATGTTACTCATTGGATGTTGGTTTCGTGGGACCTTACTGGATGGAAACTCATACATAGTTTTCCTTTGTAGCTACTCTAATAGATTTATTTAACCGTGGTGACTCATTTTGGCACTGCACAACTGTAGTAAGTAATTCCATAGGAATCCTAATGTAATTCAGTAATAATTAAAGTCCAGTAAGCAAAAAAACAACCCCCCCCAAAAAAAAAAAACTGGCAATGTTAGAATACAGAGGTTAGTTGTCCATCATGAGTCTAAAAAAAGTGTGATATAAAAATGCAGAGAAAGCATGTGTGTACTTTCTTAGAAGGACTTAGAAGGATAGAAGGAACAGATTTATTTTAAATCTCTTTCAGAAGTTTGACCGGTTGATTTCCACATAGAAAAAAACAGTGATAACAGCTACCATGTATTGACCAGTTACATGTCTATGTGCCTTACAAAATTATTGTATTGAATTTTGGCAGCAACCATGAGACCAAAGCACTGCAGTGTCACTTTACAAAGACAGGGAAATGGAGCTCAGGGAGGTCGGTGGAGTAGTCCACGATCCCACTCACGGTGAGAGGTGGAGCTAACATTCTGAACCCAGGCTTTCTGATCCACAGCCTTCCTCTGTCCCAAGAAGCTACACTTCCATTGAAGACCATGCTGCATGGCTAGTGCTCAAACAGAAACCTCTATGCTTCTAAATACTTTGGGGATATTTCTTTGTGACTTTTGAATACTCCATAGTGGAAAAACCTGGTTGCTCTGCCTCAAAGACGGTTACAAGTACACAGGTCATTTGCCTTGAAAATGAGATCTGTCAGGATCAGGCAGACCAGGAGCCTAACTCAGGGGCGTGCTTTCAGAAGAACTGGAAGGTTCTTCTCTCAGTGGAAATATGTTCACAGACCTGTTACCCAGAGATGTGCAAGGTTTCAGGGGGAGGAGGGAGTGGGGAGTGGGCTGGAGGTTGAAGACTGAGGACGTGGGCAGCTGGAGAGGCCGGATGGAGCCAGGGCTTCATGCCTGGTTTGTTACTTGTGAATAATTTGAGTAGGGACCATGTTTTATTCTTTCTAGCATCTGACCTCATTCCTGGCACATTGCTTTTTGCCTCATTATCGTTTACTGAGTTGAATAAGAGTGATTTTCTGGTCCTTCGATCAGAAAACGTTGGGGAGAGAGGGATAAAAGAGAATCTGAAAGTCCTGGTTGCTTGGGTAAGACTTTCAGAATTGTGGGAGGATATAAAAAGAGATTAGAAGTGTAGGATACGAATAATAGAATAATATAGTAGAATATATAGAATATATAATAGAATAACAGAATAGTATACACAGAGCAAAGTCTCTAAGTCAAGCAGAATCCTGTTTCTTCCTCCAATAACCATGGGACCTTGTGTACGTTATTTAATCTAGGCCTCATTTTCTGTAAATGAATATTAATTCTCTAAAGTGAGAGTTAATATTCATTCCATACATCTGTCCATCCATCCATCCACCCATCTATTTATTCATCCATCCATCCGTCCACGCAATCATTTAGGAGGCAATTGTAGAGACAAATTTTCAAATTTACAAATAAACTTATGCTCAAGCTTCCATTTTCTGATTTTGCAAGTTTCACTGCATGACCATAAATTCTCTCCCCAGCACATGCCAGGTAGAAGGAGGCTTAGACATTGGCAAAGAAACTGCCTCATTACCAGTCCCACATTATAGAAATTTTTCTCCTTGCTTGCCAAAGCATTGGTTGCTCCTTTGCTTTATTTGAGGCATTTTAGTTTAATTTTTCATTATGACAGGTTTTCGTCTCTGATTCTTTATTTAGAGAGGGGTTCTCAAAACCTTTTCATTCTCTAATCCCTTTGAGGGTTTCCACAACCCTCAAGCATACCTTGAACCACTTCGCTATCAAAATAAAAGTACTGTAGCACCATTCAGCTGTTGGGAAGCAGGTGACATTTTTACTTTTCTTGACACTGAAGAAGGGAGGAAAGCACTCAGGGGGAGGTGGGAAGTGAAGGGATTGCAGGGTGGGCAGGAAATCAGACCTTGTGGTTCCAGAAAAATGGAAGGGGGTGATGCAGAGGCAGAGTTTCTGCTGCAAATAGAAAGCCTCCCCGTGCCTAACAGATGTTAGAAATGTTGAAGCCCTGGTCCTGTGACTCCCTCAGAATATCCCCGGGGGAAACACAACATCCTTTTTGAGAAATACTGATTTAAAACAAGCAGCTTTTTCCCCCTTTGTTCCCATTCCCTGCCTTCCTTCTCAACCCCCCTGCCTTTCCACCCTTTCCCTCCTCCCCTCCGCCTTCTGGCTTCTCCCTGCCCTGGTCCTCCCTCCTCTACTCCGACTTGGAGAAATTCAGTGCTTCAATCTATTTTTCGTTAGTTTTTCAAGTGGTGTTACTCATAACCCTGTTGACTCCTGGAGCTAACTTTGCCCTCTGGCACGTCAAGTCTCAGCTCCCGAGTCAGCTTTTGTCTTTCATACCGAATACAGATGAATAATACTAGAATTTTTGTCTTTTATTAGTGTGCAAAACCTGAGCTGGCTTTCTCTTTAACTTGCTCTCTTTCTTAGTACCCGGTTTTCCCAAATCGATCAAACTGCAGCTGTTTTAAGTCTCTAACTTCCCCTTTAGTTTCAGCAAAAATAAACTACTGCCTCACTCCAGTGCCTGGCCATAGAGTGATGTTATCCTGAGTGAGTAGCCTGACTACAGAGTTAGGGAAAGTGACTTTCAGCATTGTTTGCCAGTTAGATATCATTTGTTATTTTTTTCTCTGGGTCAAAGAACACGACTGACTTTTAAGGGCATCAGCCTTATGTTTTGCTCCCAAATAAAGATTATAGGTGGTCACAGAAGGTTCAGCTGCCACCAGGACTGTGCATGTTTGTGGCTGGCCCTCTGCCACCTGCTCATTCCAGTATCCTCCCCGATGTCTGGTTCTCATCTGGTCCTTCCCGGGGCCATATACTTTGTGATACATCACTGAGATTCCTGTCATCACTCACTCTGTCGTTTCCTATTCTAGCTGCAGCTACAAACTCATGCTCAATGGCTCTATATCACGATGAATCAATATTACATCAACTTCACCCTCTTGATATGTCTTTATATAATTTGAAATAGTTCCTGCTCTATTTGGCCACACCCTCTATGAGATTATATTGGCTGTTTGAGTGTTGTCATTTTCTCTACCATCTTTTCCCTCTCTCTTTGGACAGCTGAAGCTTACCAGGTCTCTTGGTCTGCAACCTGGGCAGTCTACCCTCTTTTCCCTACTGGGATCAAGGCCAGGGTTATTTCCTCTTGAAATTTTACTTTGATCTTTCTGGGAAAACAGATGTATGGTGTGTGAACTTCTTATTCCTTGCCCAATAGGTAATTTTTTTTATCCCTCCTCCTTCTGTCTCTTTTTCTCTTCTTGCAAAATAATTTCATATAGCAATTTCTGTCCTTATATGAGCACATTAATGTTACAATGTAATCTAACACCTAACTGTATTCCATTTATGTCATACATGATTTCAAAATCTAATTTTTAGCAACAAATACTATAAATTCAGTACCATATGCCTAATTACAAACCTAAACTAAGCATTAAAAAAATAAGAACACAGTTTACCACCTAACAAATTATTCCAGTCTTGAAAATGATCGATATGCCAAGATTCTAGCTGACTTGTTTGGCATAAACCATGGATGATGTTTTCTCTAAAACATCAAACCAAGAGATTATCGAGTGTACCTGGATGTTCTTTAAGAGATAGGTTACATATAGTATGTACCAATCACTCATTTCCCTTTTCATCCCTGCGATGATGCTGACTCTTGCTTCTGCCCTTACAAGGTTACAGTGATCCTTACCCTGTCACCACAAAGCCTTTTCCTGCCAAGGGCCACTTATGGGGACTTACTGATGTCCCCGTAAGGTCTGAAGTGATAGCAGAAACATCGGAGGTTGAATAAGTTAACAAACATTTTTGGACTGATTTATTTGCATTTCTCATGACAGCTGGATTTAAAATACAGAAAACAAAAAAGGAAAAGCTCAAAATTTCTATAGGGTTTATTAACCTCCCTAATAGTCCCCCCCCCCTTATTTGTTCTGAATTTACATTATTGCAACGTTGTCACTTCTCAAAGCAATGATCACCTTTGGGGAGGAAGCATGGGAGGCTAGAAAGAGCTGGGGTTTTGCAGTCAGAGTGAGGTGATAACCCCTGATCTGTGTCTGCAGCAGTGAACTCAGCTCTCTGGGCCTCATTCTTTCATATGTAAAGTGGGGATAACAATTCCTAACTTTCCCTCAGGGTAATGGGATTGAAAGTAACACGTGATAACACCTAGGCACCTGTGTCTGGAAAATAAAAGGTATGGATCAAATATTGTTAGTTCACTGAATTGTACGATTCATTTTATTTATGAACTGACACCTACATCAACTTTACAGGTTTATGCACAGGCAGATGGAGTACCGCACCCTTGATTTGATTTCTGGAACACTGGAAAAGTCCAGAAGATATTCGGCAATCACTGCCTGAGACACTGGCCTGATGTCTCTACATCGCCTTCAATGTGGTCTTTCTTACCTTAAGATGATTAGTACTGTATCTTATCAATGGTTACCTTTTGAGGTGAATGGATTTATCAGCGACCTGCCTTTCAGTGTGGTATTTTGATTAGACAAAAAAGTAAAGAGAAAGAGAGGTTTAAGGTCCTGGGATTCTGAGGCCCGAGGGGTAGGACAGAACAGGTGAAGGGGCAATAAGGAGCAATGCCTGCAGGGTGCGGGGATGCGAGGTTGCTCGAAATTCCCTTCTCAAGTTAGACCACTGAACTCGGGCATCAACCCCAGCTGCCCATCAGAATTGTCCCTGATGGGCTGAAGCTTCCACAAAATGCCAAGGCGCAGGCCCCAAGCCTCAGAGATTAGGACTTCCTTATGGGGCAGAGCATTAAGGCCCCGCAGGTAACGCAGATGTTTGGTGGAATTCAAAAGCAGAGTCAGAAGAAAAGGAAGCACAGGAAACAGTTGTGTCTAGTTCTCTTTACATTACTCACAGATTCTAATTGAATTGAACTATTTAAAACCTAGTCTCTTATAAAGAATTTATTTCTTATTAGCTTAATTATTTTAAAGGCCCATTTAAAAAAAGGTGGGGCCACATTCATTGATTCAATCATCACATTTTATTGGAGGGAGTAAACTTTTACAATTACTAAAAGATTCTAGGATCAGTTCAGCAATCATCACTGCAAGGTAGAGACCTCACACTGGTATCATTCTCATAGTTCTTACATTTCATAAACAGGCTTCTTGTTAATTGTTTTTCATTTTTCAAAAAGAGATTATGATAGGACCTTTTCAAAATTTCCCAAAATAACTAATTCAAGTAACTAACTGTTGTTACTGCTTTATAATGCATAATGCAGCTTTCTGAATATCATGGTGACTGGGCAGACACCATCACTACTCTCACTGGTCCCGTGTGCTGGTGAGTCAACGAAGGGTAGAGACTCCAACTTCCCCAAGTTACATGCAGATGTTAAAAGTTGCCTCTTTTCTAAAAATTCATCATTTTGAAGTTCATTCTGTTTTTCAACGTATTGGCTGTATTTTGCTCATTTTTTTTTGTTAGGGTTTTTTTTCTTCGTTTATTTTCCCTGTAATTGCTATAAGAATTTAAGGATTATATCACATAGAAAAGCCTTGAGCTGAAGGGAAGGCTTGGTTTTCTTTCTCTGCATCTTTAATTTTAGAATACCAGAAATCCGACTGTGCTAAAAGGGTGACCTAACCCCTGTCCCCCCACCCCAGTTTAGCCTGGGATGGTCTTTGGTTATGCTTTTGTCCTGGAGTAATTACTAATAGTGACCACTTAACTCTCCAAAGGGTCTGAAGTATAATTATATGCTCAACTTACCTAATAAGCATGTGTCGACTTCTACCCTTTATTTTGTAGAAACAAGTTATTTATTTGATTGGGTTTTCTTTCCATCAGCAGTTTTCATAGGTTTTTTGTTTGTTTTAAATCTTCCGCCAGGTATTACTTAGAGCTTCGCTGATATTTGAATATGGAGTGCACATAGAATAAAGACAGTGATGGTAATCATAGTGATTTACATTCACGAATCATTGATTTCCCTAAATTTCATACTTTACACCCATTTCCTTGTTTCATATTTATAAAACCTCGTGAAGAGGATACTAATGTTGTCCTCATTTAACAGATGAGCAAACTGAAGTACAGAGAAGCAAAGTAACGTGTTCTGGCCTCAAGTCCTGGGCAGTCAGGATGTCTGCCCACGTCTCACTTCAAAGTCTAACCCCAAACCAAGACACTGAAATCTACGGCCCTCTCTTCTTACCCACTCTACAAGAACAGATTCCTCACACGGCCATGGAACAGGAGTTCTCTCCCTGTTGTTTGACGGCTGAAGTTGGCTGTGCAGGAGTGTGAGAAAAGGAAAGTATGAGAGTCATCACACTTCTGGAAAGTTTGAGTTCTTGTCCATTGTTGTGCGTATAGCTGCAGGAATATTTGTGAATAATATAAAAAATTTAGCTCAAAATCACAACCTGTGTTCTAGTATAGACTAAATATCCAGAGGACTGATGTCTTCTTCTTCATCCATCTATTTTAAAATAGTCTGAACCATTTAAAGTCAGTAACTTGGCCAGCAATTTCTAACTTGCAACATCTTGAGTTATTTGCAGCTAGACCTCCCTTTCATTATTCGCATTGACCTACTATAAGAAAAGGATCCAAGGATAAAGTCTAAATAAATGGTGTTCAGCATGGTTAGCCAAATATTTGTCCTACGGATGAAACAGTTATATAGCAGAAGAGACGGAATTTTCCCTGAACTATTTGCTATTGGGTACACAGTTATATAGCAGAAGAGACACAGTTATATAGCAGAAGAGACAGAATTTTCCTTGAACTATTTGCTATTGGGCAGAAGTCTGGAAAATTGCAGGAGCTTGAGCAGTGGAATTGAGGGGAAAGTATCTAAAATTCTCTTGGAAGTACCCACATGAAAAAGAAAAACAAAATTGTATGAATAAGACGGCATGGTAAATGCAAGTAGAGTTATTTAGTGCTCAGGCCAAAGGACTGTTATTTGGTAGGAGGAATTTAGGACTCACTGAATGTGAGCCCTGCCCTCAGGTAGGCCAGGGTAGTAGGGAATGTGAATGAAATGTGGTGTTGACCTTTTTGCAAAGTCTGAGGCAATATTTTGAGGGGAGGGAGTTAAAAAAGCTTCTTGAATGTGTAGGGATGAACGACAATTGCAAAGATGAAGGGCATTTGCTTTGGGGGCTGAAGGAACGTGATTGTACGTGGGTGTGATGAAAGACCATTGATGTGTCAGTGGCCAAAGAAAGGTAGCTTTTGGAGCTGTGCATGGGGCTAGGCTAATGGTGGCGGGACAGTAGGTGGTGAGCACACACAGGTAGGCGGTATCAGTAGTAAAATTATTTGAAGCCAGCATTGAAGACTAGGTAATAAAGTGGGAAAATGACTGCGACAAGATGCATATGGTGATAATGTGAAGCAGTCCGTGTGGTAGTTATTGAGGATTCTTGGAGGTGTCAGAAAGTAAACCAAAGCTGTAACGGGAGCAGACCTAGATCAAGGGATTTAGCAGAGGGCGCTGTAGAGGGAGAATGCAGAAAAAGATAGCTGTGGAAGTGCTGGAGATTAGGACAAAGCACAGGTATAGTCTTTATATGAATTAGAACACACCCTCCTCTTCATTTTGCAGAGGTGAAATAGAAAGCAGATTTTCTTCTACTCATCCAAACCAAACACTAATAATATTGGCCAGCATGAATGCAGAAATAAATCATCCCAAACATGATTAATGTGCACATGTAATGGAGTTTCTGAAAGCAGGTACAAATTACAGTATATATTTTTTCTATCATCGCGTAAGTTTTATAACATTTCCATAATTCGGGATTTCAAGATAAGAAAAAAAAAAAGCTCTAAAAGTTGGCTTCTCTGAAGAGCACTGATTATAGATATATTTGACCAAAAAAGTTTTAATGATTAGTTAAAAGGAAAGGAATGACTTTTGAAATTTCTTTGTTTTTAAATTTAAATTCTGAGACTACTTTTTGAAGAGTAGTTTAAGCTTCACAGCAAAATTGAGGGGAAAGCACAGAGATTTCCCACATTATCTTTGCACTCGTGCATGCACAGTCTCTCCCATTATCAACATCTCCCATTGAGTGGTACATGTGTTACATTTGATAAACCTACAGTGACACATCATAATTGCCCAAAGTCTGTAGACTGCATTAGGATTCACTCTTGATGAAGCACAGCCTATGGGTTTGGACCCAAATATATAATGACATGTATACACCATTAAAGCATCATATAGAGTAGTTTCACTGTCTCGAAAATCCTCTGTGCCCCACCTGTTCATTCCCAATCCCTGGCAACCACTGATCTTTTTACTGTCTCCAATAGTATTTGCTTCCCCAGAAAGTCATAAGGGGAAACACGCAGTATGTAGCCTTTTGGGGTTGGCTTCTTTCACTTAGCAATATGCATTAATGTTTCCTCCCTGTCTTATGGCTATAAACATCCATCTGCCTGTTTTTGTGTGGATGTTAGTTTTCCACTCCTTTGACCATAAATACCAAAAAGCACAATTGCTGAATCGTAGGGTAAGAGCATGTTTAGTTTAGTAAGAACCTGCCAAACTATCTTTCAAAGTAGCTGTACTATTTTGCATTCCCACTGACAACGAATGAGAGCTTCTCCACTTCCTCAACGGCATATGGTGTTGCCAGTCTTGTGGACTTTGGTCATGCCAATAGATATGTAGTGGTATCTCGTTGTTGCGTTAATTCACATATCCCTTATGACATACAATGTGGAGCATCTTTTCATGTGCTTATCTGCCATCTGGATATCTTCTTTGGCGAGGCGACCTATCTGTTCTGGTCTTTGATCCATTATTTAATCTTATTGTTTATTTTGTTATTGTTGTTTTTAAAATATATTTTGAATAACAGTCCTTTATAAGATGTCTTCTGCAAATATTTTCTCCCAGTCTGTGGCTTGTCTTTTTATTCTCTGGACGCAGCCTTTTGTAGAGCAAAAGCTTTGGTTTTAATAAAGTCCAACATATCAATTATTTCTGTCATGGATCATTGCTTTGGTATTGTATCTAAAATGTCACTGCCATATCCAAGGTCATGTAGGTTTTCTCCTCTGTTATCTTCTAGAAGTTTTATAATCATGTATTTTATATTAGATCTATGATCCATTTTGGGTTAATTTTTCTGAAAGGTGTTGATCTGTGTCTAGATTCATTTTTTCATGGGCTCTCCAGTTGTTCCAGCATCCTTTGTTGAAAAGGCTATCTTTGCTCCATTGTATTGTCCTTTGCCAAAGACCATATAATTATATTTATATGAGTCTATTTCTGTTCTCTCTAGTCTTTTATTTTTCTTTACTGTGAGAATTTAGTAGGCTTATAACATTTAAAAAATGTATGTTTATTAAAATAAAAACTACAGTGTCTTTTTTTTCTGTATATAAAAGGCCTAGTTAGTAGTTACAATGGTAAAAAAAAAAAAAAAAAGACCACGGGTGTGAATAATAACTCTCCTTGGAAGGCTGCTGAGATATTAGAAAACCTCTCCACCAAGGAAAGCTAAGTCAAATTGTGATATTCTCTCACCCCACATGTTCTTTCTTCTCTCACTTTTATTCCCTGCTGTGTTCCTTCTCCAACATAGAAATGGTCCCCAGGACCATTCCCTCAATGTCTTTATGCCCTTTGCAAGCCAAAGATCCCTGCTGACTTCCTATTTCTTTTTTCTGCCTTCAACAGAAATTCCCAGCCCATTTCTCCTCCCTCGGGGGACTGCATTCTTTCCTGCGAAGTAGCTGATGAATAAACAGGCTCACTGTGTACAGACAATGTTGGTGTCCTGCTTCTGTCCCTTTCAATGCCTCGCTCCTATTTTAGGGGCCCTCCTGGCTTTGTGTGCTTTACCTTTCAACAGCCAGTGTCCGTTACTTTAGGAGCCTCTTTGTCCACAATAATCCAGGAATTTACATTTCGGAGTAGGCTTTAAAGCACAGCCCAGGAGTATAGGAGTGTAAAACCTCGGTTCTCTCACTCTGGGTCAGAGATGACGCTGAGGCAGAACTTATGCTGCAGGGCTCCCCTGTTGAAATGGCCTAGAGCATGGGTGGCTCCCTCTTTGCTCCTCTCCTGTTCACCCTCTCCTCACTGATATCCCCTTGTAAATACACTCATCTCTTTCCCACAAACCCTTGTCAGGGTCAGCTTCTGGCAAGGATACTATAGAGTGAAAGCCCTCACACAGAGTGGCACATGAGATAGTAAACTACTGTTTCAGAATTATTTATATTTTAGCTATGATTACTGAAGACATATGCTTCAGCTCAAAGGACTGAACCCTCCAGCAATGGAATAATATGCCCATGTAAGGCAGGTGTGTGTGAACATGTGCCTACAAACGGTTCCCTTAACTCTGCAGGCTATCACCTGATGGCCTATGTGTAAGGCAAGGATTAGTTACTGGCAGAAACTAAATCATATCTTTAACACCTTTACTGTTTTTCACATTTGTGAAATGAGACAAATCTCTTAAAAACTCTTCATGAGGTTATTGTGAAGTCCAAAGTCCAAATAAGATAACGGCATTACATAGAGCTTAGTCTGTGCTTAACACAGAGTAGTCATCCATTAGCATTCGCTAACTCCTTGCTAAGCAAACTGTGTACAGCTAAAATTAACAACTTTAACTAAAAGTCAAGCTGAAATAGGCTTAAATTGTAAATTCCCATTTTATTCAAGTATTACCTTGAGTAACTATAACTTTTGCAAATGCCTTAGTTAACTCTGTTGAGTGAAAGCCCTCAAATCAGGGAAATTCAGTTAAAAATTGACTAGTGAATAGAATTAAAAGCCACAAATTTGTAACAAAATATATTTGTTTAAAAATTGAAGTCTTGAAATTAATGACTCACAAAATAAATTATTCAAGGTAAACTCGACGCATAGTTTATGGTACTACTTGATAAAGTTGAGAGCTACTAGTTAGATATTAGATGCATTGCGTTTACCTTTTATTGTGTTTATGTTTCAGGACAATAGGTTAGCTTTATTAATAAGGACATTAATGAGACTAAGTTTATCCATTTGATCTCAGTGTGCGCCAGTGAGAATTGGCTGTTCTTTGCTCTGTTTCACAGCCACAGACTGGACTCCTAATTCTTGCCGGTCATTCTGTAGATCTGTAATGCTCAAAATGAGCACACTAATGAAACCGGTCAGTATGAACACATCAGTACAAATCCCAAAAGGCCATTCATACATGTGTATGTATGTATACATTTATATACATGGTCCGGCAGAAGTAACACCTGCTAGAGTGTGGTTGGCAGGGTAATAACATGGATGTAATAATTTATAGTTCTAATTTGAACATTTAGCCTAAAATGCCATATGGTATGCTTGAGTGTGATATTATTACGTTACGGAATTACATGCTTATGGTTTTGAAATAAAAGATCTTGTAATAAAAAAGGGGCATTATTTGTGCCAGACTCTGTGTGTACGTAAGCGTGTGTGTATACACACACACACATACATGTATGTATATATGTATGTGTGTGACGATTAGGTGAGGAGGAGGGTATTAGTGTATAACTATGAAATTCACTAACTCATGACAATGACTGAGGAGGATACTCAAATTGCATGTATATTTTTATGTGACTAGATTCATTTTCTAAAAGGAAAAATGGAATGATTTTGAGATTATCTCCCTGAGACTTAATTCTAAATTTATAAAATAAGAGTAGTAATATTTTTTTCTCATACATTACATCACGTCATTTCTTTAAAGAGAAATGGGGAGAAAATCTTTTGGGTTCTCTAGAAGAAATGCACAATATCCAGCCCAGTAGGTCTATTATTTTTATGACTTACATAGAGATTAGTTGTAAGAGTAGAGAAAGTCTATTTTTGCCCTGAGATAGCAAACCACAGAGTTAACCAGAGTTGCTTTAAGAGTCACCAAACCTAGCTCAAAAAGAGCTGTGTAACTCCTCAGTGCCTACCTGGGCCAGGGCTGGACCTCAAAGGGCCATTCCAGCTCCACAATTCTCAGTCCCGTGATTCTGTAATGTCACTCACACATGTGGGAAGCCATTTTTCAAGCTACATTAATTAGGTCCCTCTTCTATAAATGTTTCCATTTTCCTACTCATTTCCTCCTAATTTAATTATTTATTTATCTTGATCATTGGCCTCTTTTAATACGTTCTTTCATACAGGATTTAAAACTTTTCCTATGTTCTAAAACTTTTATTAAACCAAAATGATCTATCTGCTAGCAACTAGGAGATTATTTTTATTTTCAGAAAGAGCCCACCCTTGACTGTGTCTAGTATATTTCTTCAGTGGTCAACTTTACTTGCCAGAGAATACTGAGCTATGGGAAGTCTAAAATTTTATGTTCCTAAATGCAATTAATAAGGGTAAGATCATAAATAATGAGAGAACAGGTTTACTGGGTTTTTGAACTTTCAAAAAGAATGGGATACAAGATAAACCAGCAAACATGATCAGAGAAACTAGAACAATTAAACACTGGTTTGATGCTGCTCTGGATCAGGCCAAGAATCCCAAACTTCTTCAGGTGAACAAATACGTCAGGTGAAGTAGAGGATGGGCAGCTCGCAAGCTTGTGCTTTTCCTCCTTTGGTAAGTAAATGACGCTGCTGCTAACGACTGCATCTCATGGGAGAACATTCAGCTGAATCTCGACTCCAGGTGGCTGCATTCTCAGGTGGTTTGTCTTATGCTGGGCATGGACATGGCCCTGAGAGAGACCATTTTAAAAGTCAAAGCTAGTGGCTTTCTCCTACCTAGTTTCCTTTCTAAAATCAAGTATACGGTTAGAGTAGAAACAATTGGCCCATGCAGCGTTGCCAATGCTCTTGTGAATGATGAGAAACTGACAAATGCAGAAAGAAGAAAAATGTTTAGGTTTCTTATTTTTATTATATTTTTTTCTTTCTAGGTTAAAGTTTTCTTCAAATTTTAATTTAGAGATAGAAATATTTTTTTCTTATATTAGTGGTATTTCACTGGACATAACAGCAACTGCGATTGCCAAGTAGCTGGAAAAAATGGTTTCTCAAGTAGAGGGGAATGTTATTAATTCCCAAGATAGAAGTGTGGTCAATTCAATGGAATTAGTTTGTAAATCTGACTTGGTAATGAACCACTAAGGGAAAAAAAAGTGCCTGAAATTTTCCCTAAATCAAGAGTTAACATTGGGTACTTGAAATGCCATGATGCTTTCACAGAACAGTTTAAGTAGATGTGGAAATAATATTAGTCAGTTATATCATAGGGCTTGACAGAAAAGAGCCACAACTATTGTGTCTTGTGAATACAGACTTAGACTATAAATCCAGGAAAAACTCCTTATAAAAGTTGGAGAATAAGGGCCTTTTTTGTTTTGACTGGAGAACTTAACTTCTAAAAGGGAAAATTCAAGAATCCCCACTTATAGACCATATTTTCCCAGGCAAAATCCTATTTGTCATCTTGAATACCGAGTAACCAGGAAAGGAGAATCTCACTTTCATAATGAGAAAGAAAACAGAGGTGAGTTTTGAGCAGAAAAGAAGCAGTGGAATAGGAGAGGCACTCGTAACTAAATCAACAGGGCTCTGTAGAGAGGACGACAAGAGTGAGAAAAGTCTCCCAATGTCTATTTCAGGATACTTAGTACCTGAACAATATAGTGATGATCACGGCAACTTTTTAGTGAAATAAAATGTTAAACTATAAACTTACATATAAAAATAACACTTCAAAAGATATATAATTTGAGGGTTTGTGTTTTGAAAATTAAATGACTCAGGAATTTAGTTGGAAAAGTAAAAAATACATTTTTTTTAAAAATACATTTTTTTTACTTTTATAAATAAAAGTACATATATATATATTCTTATATGTATGTTATGCATATATCACCTCTCCCACTTTCAATCTATTAAATACTTGGTTTCCCCATCCCCCACCTACTTTGCTTCTTTATTACATATTACTGAATAAAAATTAAGATCATCATCTGGTTTTGGGGGCTCTTTGGGGCTGTAATACCTTCTTTTAGAGCTGAAGGAAAATGTAGCCTCTTATCCTCATGGTTGATCAATAAATGCACAATAGTAATTTCTCCTATGTGACAGCCCAAAGTTCCTGCTTATGTTCACTTGTTAGAAATACATATGTCTTTTTCATCCATTTAAATAAAGGACGCCATTGTAGAGGAGATGGGATGGAAGCTGCAGTTTGCAGTGGGGAAGGGAAGCACTGTGTCCAAGGAGCATGCAGCTTTAGAGTAGAAGTGGAGAGCAGAGTGCAGAAGCAGTGCCCAGAGGTGATCCACCTAGACTGGAGGGCAAAGCAAGTTAGAGTGCTCTCGGGCAATGCATAGATCACTGCTAATTTCTTAAAGCATTTTAAGACAAGGGGCCATTTGATTTCAAAGGCTCGGGGAACACTTGTCCTTTCGTCCCTTGCACATTTAGCAGTTTGGGGTTGCCATTTGTTCACTAGATAAACTAAAATTGCAAGTTCCTTTTATATTTGACTATTTTATGTGTGGTCACTAAGGTAAATGTTTAATAAGCAATCACAGGTAGTTATGGGCGCTGTTTCTTTTTTACACAGATGTAGTTGTGAGCAGCTCTGTTAGAAGAACAAAACAGATGCAAAAGCTTTCAAAATGAGTTTTATTGCTTCATTAAAGTTTACAGTGTTTTCCTCCAACACTACTAACTCAATGAAATAAAAGGAGAAGCTGCTTTTGGAGAAAGATATAGTCAGTCCTTTTCCCCAGGTATATTCTTTAAGTGTCTAATTCTTATTGTCTGTTTATGTTTTCTTCAACAGCTAAAATCTCTTGCTTTTTATATCTGTTGTTTGATATCTGTTGAGCTCCATTAAACTAAGGGGTTATTTTGCCCTGGATTAAAACAACACAAAAGAAACAAGTGAACTTTCTGGATTTTCAATTCCCATGCCCAGCCCCTTTTGCTAATAACAAAATCTGCCATTTTCTCTGCACTTGTTTGTATGTCTTTCTTTAAACTTTTGCCCCTTATTTCCCATAAGTAACCACATTGGCTGCAGTTTATTTACTGTGGTTAGTTACTGAGTGATTTGGATTTTCTCCTTGTATTTTTCTGCTAATAGAGTTTATGTTTTTCTTATTAAAAGATGTTCTAGGCAATTTTACTTCCAGCAACACCACTCATAAGCCATTTTATTCTTTATTCCACTTCATAAGTGGACAAGAATAAATTAACTGTTATCAAAATACTGCAGTAGGATGTCTGCAACCTTGGTTTTGCCGTTAACACTTCATATTGCCTGCCTGAAATATGGTCTCCATCACCTTCCCTTGTTTTTTGCACTGTGCTTTTGTTTTGTTTTCTTGGTTTTCACGTTCTTCCTCATTAAAGTCAGTTCCTTACTTCATTGTAGAGCACTAAGGCCTCACAGACCAAGAATCAACAAAACCCTGGATGACTGTGTAGTTTGCCCATTCTGAACTACACATACAGGTATAAATCACATTTACACAACTGTAAACCTACTTGTGCCTCACCCTGTATATAGACATAGATATCAACATATAGGTGTGTAGATATATGAGTATACATACAAAGTGATAAAGAGTGTATAAGAATAGATTTTGCCTATCTATCTATCTAATAATCATCTATCTCTACCTTTTCAGAAAAGAAATTTAAGGACTAGCATATTTATCATTTACCTCCAGAGAATTTTTTTTCTTTTGGTGGGGAGGGCATTAAAAAATCCCAAACCAATCTTTCAAAGCTTGACCTATCCTTCAAACACCTGTCTAGATGAGTATTCCAATGCTTTGACCCTTGTCGCTCTGTGAGTTGTCACTGAGTAGCAGCAACTCTCATGGGTGTGAAAGGATGGTCACAATTTAATATTCATGAGTAAGTGCAGGTGTCTCTCTGGATGGTGTCATGATGCTGTGGAGGAGGACAGGGCTACAATATTCTGCCATATTCACCAGGAAAGAGAGTCATGGTGGTCATGACCTTCCCACCAGCGACTGAAACCAACTCCCAGCTTCCTTGGGCATGGCCTTCCCTGAGGCCAGAAATCTCTACTCTAGACCTAAATACATAACTTATTTTTTTAAAGGAGCAAAATTAGATCAGTTCTAGAGTTCCCTTTCTCAACTGTAGTATTTGTAGTTCTCTGCCCTTTGTGGGAGTGAATTAACTTGCACGGGCATTTGGTGCCACTAACATCCATGACACACTAGATGGTCTGTTTACACCAGTAACAAGTGAGAAGAGGCAGGAACAGCAATTCTCATGAACAACTTTCTCATGAGGATGCAGATATCATAGACTTATCAACACCCACATTGTCTGAGCTAAAAAATAATCACCTGTGAGATGCATCAGTGGTGGGCTAGGAGTTGAAGTTTCTTCAAGTGGAGACTCGTCTGTCCCAGGACCTTCACTAAGTTTGTCACATCTCATGATGACAGTTTCCAGTGGGCCAGAGGTGGTCTATGAGCTTTAACTACATTAGTTCATTTGATTCTCACAACATAGTTGAGATAGTTTCTATAATTATCCCTATTTTACTGATGAGAAAATTAAGGGACAAAGAGACTAAACTTCCCCAAAGTCATAGTGATAGTAAACAGGATCAGCCCTCCTAGCTCCAGATTCTTGCCCTTATCTACTCTGAGGGACTGAGCAGATTGGGGGCAAGATGAGTCTGGGAAGTTGCTTTCTCTCACAGTCTCTTTATGGTTATCTGAAATAGGAATGAGCTTCCAACATGGCTCTTCAGAGCCCTGAGGACATCCCAGGGATCATGGTAGATGATGGCTCCAACACATTAAATGTAAGACATTAGCCATTGGTGTTAATTTGTTCCTGGGTCTCTGAGTGAGATACACACCAAGTGATCTAAAGGAGAAGAGTACATAATCACAGAAAACCTTGAACAGATTACCTTTCGCATAGCTTCTACTAAGTACAGACAGTGTAGTCGAAAATTGACGTGATGTAATTTGGGAATAGTGGGATGATCTTATTTCATGGAAACTATATCTATAAGGTCATGAGCTTAAGGCCTAACCAGCTTCTGGAAAATTTTGTAACATTTTGTGGGACATGCTAACATTTTGAGAAAATAATTGAATATGTATAAATATCATAACTATTATATTATGACTTATTAGAAATAAAAATACTAAAAGAGATAGAATAATACCTAACTTTTGCAAGTGAATTTCATATTATCTCATATAATCTTGTTTATAGACAGGGAAGCTGGATCTTACAGAGATAAAATAACTTTCTCAAGATCGAATGTGAGAAGGAAAGAACTGGATTTGAAATCAAATTTGTCCAATACAAAAGTGCTTAATCATTTTATACATCACTGCATGCGTGGGTGGGTGTAGGGGTGGGAAGAGTGTGTGAATAGAACCAAAAATATATATAAAATGGTTTCCTCTTCTAGTTCCAGTAATAGCTGAGTGCAATCACTTCTGTACATACACATAGAGGTCATTCAGTTAACAAATGTTACTGAGAATGTGTTACTGCTAAATGCTGCTAAAACATACAATGTAAGTCATGTCATATGAAGGCATAGTCACATCATAGCAGTGTCTCATTTATCTGACTTCTCAAGGAATGAGGAAACTCATGTCCCATAATTTTCTGGAAAATTGAAGCTCCGTCCTTCAAATACACAAATCTTTTATTTTAACCTCTTTATTAAAAAATGATTCTTTTAAAAATTATAGGATCTAAAGAGACAGAAGAGCCCAGGAATATCTTAAGGTATAAAGATGCTCGGCATGCTTGTTCCAGCTGGTAGTTGGAATATTCGACTCAGTGTCTCTGTAGCGCCCATTTATTTCTCGTTCAGTACTCTCTGCTTTTTCTTTGAATGTAAGCTCATTTAATTCCATCAAGGCAATTATTTTTTCTTTCAAGTATGACTTATAGTGAGCCTACACCACGGAGCTCTCATTTGGAACTAAATGGTGGAGAAAGATGGAGGAAACATAAAAAAGTAACAGCAAGCATGAGTACTGATGAGAAGGGGGTGGTAGAGTGGAAGGGGGTTTAATGGGTACAATGCTTTTCGACAGAAAAAAGTCCCTGATGGCTGCAAAGATATTATTAATGAATCATTTTAGAATGACTTCAAATATATTGCTATTGATGAATATTTTTAGAAGGCAGATATTAATAGCTATTATAACTATTATAATAGTTATATTATATGGAAAAAACTGCTCTTATTAGGGCTAATGGTTATAACAATCATTACAGCTGTGGCTAAACAGGCTTTCATTCTGGGAGAGATTATCAGGCTTCTAGGGAGATCATTGCTAGAAAGCATTTTTTTCCAGGGAAGGAAGAGTTTCTGCTGATTCTCATTATGATATGGCTGTGAGGTTTAGATCTTACTCTGTAGCCACAGAGAATAAGCAGGCTAGCTGTAGATCAGCATGGAGTTGGAATCCCAAATTTCTCCTTGTCAGCTTGGGGCATCCACTGGAAGAGTCACTCAGTTACATATTATTGACTGTGTTTCCTGGGAAAGGAAGTGCCAACTCTGCCTGCCTCTCCACCCCTC
>PVKM010005271.1:0-48502 GCA_004027735.1 Carollia perspicillata
GCAAACTTTTTGCTTTGACCACCATCTTCACGGTGCTGAGAGGGACACGCTTCTGTCTGGTCTCCAGTGTGCTCACTGGCAGTCTCTCCCTGTCTGAGACAGGCCCTCCCCAGAGCTGAGTCGGCCTCGTGGCTTCAGTGGGGCAGGTGCTCTTGTCCTCCAGGATCGTAGCTGGGGCGGGAGGGGACCTGCCTGAGTGACGACCACTAACCACCACTGGTTCCCACCTTCGTGGTCCCTAATGACTTTTCATTTCCTTTCCGGGTCAATCTGTCCATGTGGCCTCTCATGGCAACAATTAGCAGTGGATTTTGTGTGTTTAGGGGCTGTGATGAACAAGACAATGTGAGATTAAATCAGCACAAGAGAAAATGACATGGTCAAGAGACGTGGTAAGCACGAGAGGTATTACGAGGCTGCAGCTGACACACACGGCACAGAGTTTTATAGTAAATCTTACTTTTGATAAATGGAAAGAGTACACTCTACAGTAATGATGAGGAGTGTAGTAGATACATGAGCCAGTAACGATTGTTCATAATCATTATCAAGTATATTATAGACTGTGCATAACTGAATGTAGTCTTTTGTGGGACTGGTGGCCCAATCGATCCGTTTACACCTGACTCACCTCAAACACGTGAGCCACGCACCGGGCTACGACGTCATGGTGTCCCTAGGTGACGGGAACTTTTCAGCTCCTGCGTCATACCGGACAGGACCAGGACCACCGTCTTATCTGCGGTCCGCTGTTGACCCAAACATCACTAGGGGGCACGTGACTGTATATTCACCTGTGGTTAAGTACTGAGTGACGAATTTTAAACATAATTGTTTTCACAGAGTGAAGCTTACTGAAAATGGGATGTTATTTCTTTGAGAACGTGAAATAACAGAATAGTCCTCCCCATACTTGTTTTTGCAATGTTCTCTAATTTATCCCGCCCCAACTATACATGATCAAAAATTCACCCTTTGTTGCCCTCGCACCGTTGTGTGGTGACTGGGCTTTTCGGGGGGAGGACGAGGAGCAGGAAATGGAACAGAGGAGGAGGAAGAGAACACCTGTACCCCATTATCAGGGACACCGAGGGAGGCATCCTCGTTCATCCCTGTAGCAGCTCTGCAGGTGGGTTTCGTAGAAGTCCCACGGCTCAGGCTGCAGGTGAGAAAGTCAAGTTTGAGACCACATCTGAGTCCAATGTTAATGGTCATTTCCACTTCGCTATGCCGCCTTCCATCTTCACGCAGCTTAGCATCTACGTGACGAGGTGAGGCCAGCAGCCCTGAGGCACGTGGGTATCACTCACTCCTGACACGATGCCGAGACGGGCACCTTGGCACGCAGACCCCAGGTCTCGTCAGATGCCGAAACGTCATGCCGTTTATCTTTTCACTGTGAAAAAGCATCTCTTCCTCCAAGAAATTGATACGTGGGCTTGTTGGAGAAAGCAGCAAGGATCTACAGAGATCAGAACACCCTATCGTTTGTGAAGCAGACCCTGCTTTGTACAGTTGCTCAGAAAAGTATAATCAGTTAGTGAGGCCAGACAGGATCCAACGAGGCTTGTATACAAAAGGCAACACAGAATGGGAATGATGTCTAGTCGTGCATGACACAGAGTAGGTGGTAATGATAGTCACGGAAAATACATTAACAATAATATAGGTATTTTCATGTAATACAATTTTAATTTTAACTTTATCTTATACACACACATATAACTACTTGTATTCACTAATGATGGCAACTGCTGTTCCATTTATTGATGCATTCATTTAATCCTGCCAAGGACCCACCTACGAGAGGGACACTATTAGCATCCTCACTCTTCAGACGAGCAGACAATGGCAAGAACAAGGTGGAGTGATTTGTTGGGGATCCGTAAGTAAAGAAGCAGAGCCCACCGTACCTGTGCTACCTCCCAGGTGTTATGCTGAGTCCTTTACACACCCCGCTCAACATAATATTCTTGTCCAGGAATATGGTTTCTCACAAATAAAGTTTTACAAATGAGAAAACTAAGATTGTCCTGGGCTGCGGGCTCTTGAGCTTGGCCTCTACCTGGTGACTGTCAGCATTTTCCCTCCCCGGAGTCCTTCTGACAGGCACACATGCCCGCCCCGCGCCCCCCCCGCCCCCGCACAGATATTTTCACGTCCCTGAGGGACTGGTACTCCCCCAGCAGCTGGTGGTGAGAGGTCATCAGGTGATGAGAGGCAAAGCAGAGATAGAAACCTGGGCCTGTCTGACTCTAGGTCCGTGTTATTTCCACGGACACTGACGGCGAAGGAGGTGAGATTCAAACAAGAGTGCAAGACACAGGGCAGGGGTGGGGGGCGTGTAACTTTGTGTGGGTGGGCAGTACACTCCAGATGAGGAAATACTGACGTAAGGACGCAGTCTGTGAGGTATAACAATAACATGATACGTCACTTGCTAAATTAAGCATGGCATGGACCAATTTATAAAGCATATAAAATCTGTCTATTGAGGGAAGTGGGATTTAATTTAGAACCCTGAGGACTGGCGTCATTAACATGCTAATTATTGGTATAAGTGAATGAAGTCATGAGGAGGGAATTCTGCAGAGAGAATTTCAAAGACTGTCATTTCTTTTAGTTTCATTATTCTAGCATTTTCAAACCTTTCAAGGATGCTTTTCCATTCAACACAAATAAGCTGTACAATTTATGAGTACAAGTCATCTGTTACACTAATCCCTCTTATTTAATAGGAAATTCAGAATGTTGGGGGAAAATAAAAAGCAACATTAGTATAATTAGTGATATAGGTCACAAATATACAGTAAAAACATTCTCCCAAACAGACATGGAATAAATATTTCTACCTCCTCGAGGGAATAAAATAGCTTCAGCATATAATATTCAGATAGTATGATAAACTTTTGAAAGTATTAATATGATAAATATTACCATGCAGACATTCTGGTAGCAGTAGCCCGTAATCGATACTTCAGCTATTCAGTGGAATCCCCACACTGATCATGTGCATGCGTGAGCACACATGTGCACACAGCACAAACAAAAATGTCAGTTACCTTGGCAATAATAACTTCTTTCTTCAGAATCTTCATAGCATAGTATTTCCCACTTGCCTTCTCTCGAACCAAAATAACTTTCCCAAAAGTGCCTTTACCTAGTAGTTTCAAATAGTCAAAATCATTCATTGTCTGCAAAATACAAATTAAAAAGTCAATGAGATAACTGAGGCAATTTTTTTGTAAACATACATGGATACATTTGCCATATCCACTCAAAAGCCAATTTTACCAATTTCTAAACACTCTGAAATGAGTAAGAATCACTGGCTGTCTCATCAGCAATCGCGGATGCTGGAAATCACTGAAGCAATTCTCAGATATTGGAGACAATAATTTTGAACCTAGAATTCCTCAGCTACTCAAATTATCAGTCAAGAAAAACTCCAGGACCAGATGGTTTTGCTGGTGAGTTCTATAAACATTTGGGGAAGAAATAATACCAATTCTGTATAAACTCCTACAGAAAACAGAAAAGGAGAGAACATTCCCAATTCATTCTACGAGGTCACCCTGACCCTGATACGAAACCAGACAAAAATATTTTAAGAAAATGACAAACCAATCAATATCCCTTATGCAACTAAATCTATATAAAAAATTGTAAAAATTTTACAAGTGAATGCCTACATTCATTTTCAATATTATATGCAGCCTATACTTTTTCCAAATGTCAAGTTATAATGTGTGAACATTCAATCATATCTCTAGTTCAAGAGGAAAGTAGTGAAAGACATCAGGAAAATAACCAAGTACATTTATCACTTCCACTAAAAATCCAACAAATGGGACTGAATATACAGTCTACAGCTTGAAAAGCTAGCTGATAATTTCATTTTCGTGAATAAATTTTAAAAATCATGCAGTACTACAGATCCACAAAGCTATTTGTGCTACGTGGTCTCCAAAGCCGGGCGCCACCTTTGGTCTATGTATGCACAGGCCTGTCTGCCCGACCGAGGTGGAGTCGACCTTCTCTCCCCCTGAGCTGGTGCTGTGTCCTGCCCTGAACACAGAGTGGGATCGAAGTGACACTGTGTCGGGCCCAGACCTAGCCTCTAAGCCTGTCATTCTCGAAAGCCGGCTCCCACGCTGCAGGAAGTCCGGGCTGTTCGGCCGGAGAGGGAGGCCGTGCACAGAGGTGCTGGAATGCAAGACACCACGTGCAGGGAGCTCACATGAGGGGAACCAGGGTCTCTGTGAGCGAGGCTTTCTCGCACTTTCCAAACCAGCCCATGTGCCGAATGCAGCTGCTTGAGAGATACATTTGAGGCCCGCGGAATTGCCCAAGCAAACCACGGAATCATGAGAAATGGCATACTGTGACTGTTGTAAGACGCGGAACTTGGGTAGGCAATAAGGAGAGATGTTCATTTCACAGACAGGCCGTGTCACTGTACGGCTTCAATCTTCCAGTGAGCAGCGCCCCCACTGTTTAGTTCAATCTAAGAGAACTGGAAAACGGTACTCGCCGTGTCCTATCACTCGTATCATATAAACTGAAACGGAATTCTTAGGGGTAAAAATCAAAAAAGGATTTCTGAACAGCTTTATGATGTTTTCAGACAAAAAGTAAAACATCATCAGAAAATACTACCGCGCTCCTTTCGGAGTGTGATCCTTTGGGACAGGGAGATTTAAAAGGTACAAGAGCCCATAGCTTCTGCCAGGGATTCTACCCGTTTTAAAAAAGGAGTTTGCCTGGAAATTGGTATTAGCAAAAAGCGTTCTGTGTGATAAAATCAGAAACAGATTTCGCATCTGTTTTGACAAACCTGCAGAACGTTGTAAAAGCCTCTTTGATACCAAATGCTCACGTTCAGCCTGGTGTACGGGGTAATTATCTAGTCTTTACCAGTGAAATGTAACTTATAACAAAATGTTTTCCTCTTTTGCTTGGTGTTAAGGGAAAAGATACAATAAGATTTTAATAAAAAAATGAGAGCATGGTTACTCTCCAGAAAAATTAAGCTCCCAAGACCCAATCCTGGAACTCCCGCAGGTAACCGTTTTACAGCCACACTCTTTGCTTCACGGAATGTCTAACGTACCAGGGGGGCCGCTTCGGGCTAACAGACACACGTGCATATAACATGCTTACTAAGTGTACTGAAACCTGACACCAGAGTATAAGAAAAAGACTAACTATCTAGTCCAAAATTAGGTTAAAATATTAATATAGAATCGAAGAGGAATACAAAGAATCTCTCAGAAAAGAATCTAGAGGTTTAGTAAATTCAGCCCAAACAGGTAAATTCCATATACATTTTCAGTGGAAGAAATGACCCAAATGCAGCCCCGTGGGACACTAAGTTAAAAGGAGGGGCTCTCCAGAAGCCCACCTCTCTGCCCGCACCTCTGCCCACGCCCCCTGGTTCTCTTCCTCACGGGCAGGGAACGCTGTCACTTAACCGGTCAATTGCTACAGCACTGATCAGGCCAGGCAGTGAGAGTCACACGGTTTCAGCAGGTCCCTCCATCTCCTCTCTTTGTCCAAATGTTAATCGAGCTTTGAGTTACTGTGGCCAGGTATTAGGTAATAAAATGCCAGGAACTGGAGTCAGACTTTAGGGGAAGACTGGAGGAGGTATGGCCTACCTTTTACACCTAAATTGTGAGATGATCGCCGGCTGCCCCCAGAGGGGCCTACAGGGGTCACTTAAAAATTAAGCAACACATTCTCGTCTGGCTGTTAGTCCCTTAAGGCCGTGTCCCCTCCCCTCCTGATGGGGCCGGACATCGGCAGCTTGGCAAACCAAACCAAGCCCTTCTGAGTCGCAGCAAGTCCTTTATTTAAAAAAAATAAATAAAGTTAAAACTACATTGAGACTATCTCTTTCTCCTTTTTACTGAATCTGCCGGGGTGAGTCTGGTTAGCACAATCGTGTCGGTTTCCGGTGCACGGTCCACAGCACACCGTCTGTGCACTGTGTCGGGCGTGCACCGCCCCAGGTCGGGTCTCCTAACAAATGCTTTTGGTGCCTCACCTGCTAACTTACATGCAGAGCGGCCCTTAACTCTGGTTGTGAGGCCTGTGCCGTTCTCTCCACCCGCAGTGTCGCCTGGCTACCTTGGATAGCAGCTGTTCACCTCATCCTACTGCTCGGTTTTCAAACGTGAACACAGGAGCAAGCGCGTTCTCTACGCCACGAGAAGGCTGTTCTTATTTCAGCACGTCCGTGTTTACAGTCTGAAATGAAGAGTAGCCTGAACTTCGACAGTTCTCTTTATACACGTAAAGAGGACGGCCCCAGAGCCGTTTGCCTGGGCATGTGACGGCAGTGATTTCCCTGTTGCTAGCCAAATTATTAGGGCCGCTAGAGAACAGGGAGGGGTACAATGTTCTATCTCCTTCTGACTCTTTGCCATTTAAACCATGTCATGCTATGCAATTTCAAACAAAATGAAATCTAAAAAGAACAATCGAAATCAGATACAGGTCAAATAAGACAACAAAACCCCTCAAATTCAAAATCCTATCAAGTTTTCATTTTGGAAACTCCGTTTTAGCGAGAGAAAGCTCAGACAATCTACTTTAACGAGGGGTATGTCTTCGCCTCTACGTGGACGAAGTAGAATACTAGCTAACAATAATAGCTAATCTTCACTGAGCCCTCGGCGGGTAAGCACTTTACAAGGAGCGCCTCGTTCTAACCCTCACAACCACACGAGTTAAGTGCCACTGCCACCTGCCTGTCTGCACGGAGAGACTGATGAGCAGAAGGATGAAGAAACCTTCCCACCACCACACATGGTGAACCCCCACTATCTACCACTGTCCTGTAATATTAAAATTCTACTGATTTTTCCATGTTGCCTATAATATAAATAAAATTAACTAATATCCAAATATTATATAAGACCAACAGTCTGAAATAATAATTCATAAAAGAGTACAATCACAGAAGAGAATGAATACTGGTGTAATTTTGTTTCTAATATAACTTGATTATGAGTATAACGACTATACAGACTATCAAGACTCAAGCGATTTGAATAAATAAAAAGAAGTAAGGTGCACACTGAAGTTGCACAGGGTGTAACTGGAAGTCCTCAGACGCTCGAACCAGATACTGAAGTTCTCTGAGTGTCCAATGATTCAACTGTAAGATGGGATAGTGACAGACACTCTTGCAAGGATTAAGTGAGATAATATAAATGAGACAAAATACTGCTCAAAGCCGAGAATAATAATGCTATTATAAGCTCAGAGCTTATAATAAATGCTCACAACTGTCAATCAGGGATGAATTCTAAGATAATCCACACTAGTAATTGTGGAAAGGGGAATACATATTATACTTATATAATCATTTATAACCAGCCCTAACAGAAAAAAATAACATCTTGCCACACATTTCCATTTTCGTATCTTTTGTCTCCATTCCGCATTCTTCTGGGTAAGTTTCCATATTCGTTTCCAGAATTCTTTGATCCATCAGTGACAATATTCCTAGTTAGGGTGTTATGAACTCCCCATTTTCAACCTCTACCTCAACAGTATCTTATTATTAATCTTCGCTATTAAGAAGATTTTAGGAATTTCCAGAATTACACAGGGTAGAGCCGGTACAGCTTGTTATTAAACGGGATAGTTTCAATTCAAAAGATAAGACCACCTGGAATCTGATTTTAAATCACAAGCAGGGTTAAGTTTCACGTTAATTTTGTACATGTGCACACAACCTTGGAAAAGAAGCACTCTCATCTCCGAGTATGTTGTAGGTCTAGGTTGTTTTATTTTGGCAATGACTGAGGAACAAGGGCGAGGAAGTTGACTTAAAAGTAAAAAGAGATTCAATTCAATCAACGAAGAGAGGGTAAGTCTTCGAGGAATACACGAAGGGTTCTTGACATTTGGCCAAGGTCAAACACAGAATGTGATTCTAATTAGGATCGAAATTTCAAAGAAGGAAGAGATCATGAACTACCTCTAAGGTGTGACTGTATTACTGCACCTACTCTGCACGTCTCACATGCAGTAGGAGGAGGATTTGAACCCAAGCAGTCCAGTTCCAAAGAGTTCTGGATCACTGTGCTTACAAGAAAGTACAGGAATAATCACCTTAAAAATTGATGTTTTCCTTCCTGAAGATTAATTTATAATCTATTATAACAAATATATCCTAACATGGTCAAAGGCATGTTCATCTATTTTGAACACCTATTATCTTCAGATTAATCTCAAAATACCCTTTTTTTTTTCATAAAGAAGTTGCTTTTCCATGTTCTGCAGCAATGGAGAACAATTCACTATAAATATATAAATTGGCACTTATTATTCCGAGCACTGAGGGGAGGAAAAGTCTGTTTCCCTCACTGGCTCATGAGATCCCATTAAAACAAAAAAACGATTCTTCCCAAGACTGTTCACTTTCCTGCTGACAGGAGTGAGGCCGGGCCACGCGGGAAGCGCGGCGCAGCCTTTCCTGCCGCTGCTCTCAGGAGCCCACGGGGCGCCCAATGGAAAGGGACCAAACCATCAGGGAAACCAGTTCAGCTCCGAGTTTCTAAAATGGCATTTGAAACAATAAGGGGAAGACACGAGTCAGAAAGTGGCGTGATGGCACATCGGTCACCAGCCCCTAGCGAGCCCTATCTGCACCCAGTGCCGAGTCCGAACCATGGAAACGCTGCTTTAATTATTTGGGGTTAAACAACGACAGGTATTTAAGATTCACCTGAATAAAAACCAACTACACCCAAATAGTAGGCTGACTTTTTTTTTTTTTTTTTGCAAATTGCAGTTTTTAGCATATTTCTTCCATCCACATAAATGGACTAAGTAGGGGGATAAGTTACTATTTTCTACCTTTCTTTTATGGTGGGTTGTAGACGCATCCATCTCTTCCTCCCCGATGTTATCAATTTGTGAGGTTGGACTGCAATTCATTCTCTCCTCTTCTTGCCTCTGAAGTCTGTCTGCTACAGCCTGAATGGCTTCTGTCCATTCTTCCCTAGAGAGACAAGGACAACTTCTCATTAAGAGAGAATGGCAAACGACTCAAGTTTCCATTTCGTAACATATGCAATGGACACAAATAAAGTCTACTCCAGCATAACACACACACACACACACACACACACACACACACACACACACACACGGTCTCTCTCTCTCCCCCTCTCCCACCCTTACTCCAAGGTGGAATTAACCCCAAGGCATTTTACATCACAGCCTAAAGTCTGTAGCACCATTTATTTGGAGGTATGTTAAATGAGAAAAAGAAGAAAAGGATTATAAGAAAATTCAGTTAAAATCCTTTAAAAGGACAAAAACACGTTAATTGTGTACATCTTACTTATAAAGTAAATTGATCCTTAAAAGTTTGCTGCGTTTTCAATGTTTTGTTCAGCTATCGCTAGGTCCATCAATGGCACACCTAGACCTGCACTGTAGCCCAACAAAAGTCCTAAGAAAAGTGTTCAAAGCCAAAGCTTCTCACTGTTCCCAAATCATAGGTAACTTCCTTTTTTGCTAGAAAACAGTGTTTACTATTTCAAACTGAAAGAATTACATTTGAGGAAAAAATTGAGTACATTTTTTCATGATTTCCAACATGTTTTTCTCTTAGAGTTTTACTTTTTAATTTAATCTTTATTGTACCTTTTTTAAAATGATAGACATAAATTGTAGCTTAAATAATAAGTCTCTTGAGCAGCAGTATAAAGCTTTCATTTTCTGAAAGTTGTCTCATCAGATCCAGCATTGTTTATTTCCATATAAATTTCAAAATTAGCTTGTTTTTCCTTCAAGTCCATTAGCATTTTCAATGGAATTGCATTAAGTCTATAGATCGATTTGGAAAGGATTACCATATTAATAAATAGTCTTGCAATTCATGAATATGGTACAGCTCTGCATTTATGTTGGTCTTTAACTTCTCAGAGGAATGTTTTGTAATGTTCTGTGAAAGGATCTTGTACATCTTTAATTCAATTTATTTCTAAGTGTGCTTTTATTGTGGAGGGTTTTTAAAATTTAATTTTTAATTTTTCTCGCTAGTGTTTGGAAATACAGCTGTTCTTGTGTGTTGACCTTTCATCCTGTAGACTTACTAAACCCACTGCTTAGCTCCGGGAGCTTCTGTTTCTCTGTACTCTCGACACATGCGGCCATGCTGTCTACGAGGAAAGGTGTGTTTCACTACTTCCTTTGCAGGATGTGTGCCTTTTCCTTCTTTTGCTTGCCTTGCAGTAGTCTAGATCAGACAGACCATCGGTATGAAGTTAAATACACGTGGTGAGAGCAGACATTCTCACCTTGTTCTCTCAGGAAGTTCTGAGCCTTGACCTTGAGCATTGCATACATTGCAGGACCTTTTTTGTAACTGCCCTTAAGTTGAGTAAGTTCCCTTTTCTTTCTATTCAAGAGTTTTTGTTACAAAAAGGTGTTGAATTTTGTCAAATATTTTTTCTGCATCTGTTGAAATGATCATACAGTCTTTCTCCTTTATCCTATTAATATAGTTAATTTACTTGAATGGTTTTCAGATGTTAATGAAACTAAATTCGTGGGATTAATTCCATTGGGTCATGGTGTATTAGCCTTTTTATGTATTTTGCGATTCTGTTTGTCAAAATTTTGTGAAGAAATCTGGCACCTACGTTCACAAGTATACTGGGCTACAGTTCTCTCTTCTTGTGATAGTGCCTGGTTTTGGGGATGAGTGTGACAGTGGCCTTATAAAGTGAGTCAGGAAGTGTTCTCTTCTCCATTATTTTCTGACATAGATTCTGTAGGACTGGTGTTTAACAGAATACACCAGAATGAAGCCATCTGGACTTGGGAGTTTTCTTTGAAAAAAATACTTCAGTTACTAATTCAATTTTGTTCACTGATATCAGATTAAGTTTTATATTTTTTCTTGGGTCACTATCAGTAACTGCATCTTTTTTGTTTTCTTTAACAACCTTCCAAAATCTTTCTATTCTATTAATTTTGCTTCAAAGGACTAGCTTTGTTTATTGATTGTTCCCTATTATTTTTCTGTTTTCAAGTTCATTGATTTCTGACCTTTATTATTTCCTTCTTTCTGTTTGTCTCGGGTTTAATTTACTATGGAAAACACTATGAAGTTCCTCAAAAATATTACAAATATAACTTAAGATCCAGCAATCCTACTTCTGGATATTTAGCCAAAATAAAATGAAGTCAGGATCTCAAAAAGGTATTGCACTCCTATGCTCACTACAGTGCTTTTCAAATAGCCAAGAGACGAAAAGCCATCCTGTCTACCGGCAGATGCGGGGTAAAGAAAACGTGGGGCAAACAGGGCGGAGTCCTATCAGGTCTTTAAAAAGAAGGGAATCGTGTTATGTGCTACAACGTGGATGAACCTTGAGGACATTATTCTCTGTGAAACCCACCAGTCACAGAGAACGGATATTGGATGTTTTCACTTCTATGAGATATCACAAGCAGTCAGACTCATGGGAGCAGAAAGCAGAATGATGGCTGCCAGGGCCGGGGAGAGAGGGAAATGGGGGGCTGCCCTTCAACGGGTACAGAGTGTCCGTCATGCGAGACAAGGGAGTTCTCGGGAGCTACTCTAGATACAGCACTGTAGACAGTTAACGGGACTGTACCGCACACTTAAAATCTTGGTAGATGTCGTGTTATGTGTTTTTTAATCACAACTTGAAAAAATGGTCTAGAACAGCTAAGAACATTTTGAAAAAATAGCAATACTGGAAGGCTTGCCTTATTAAAAGCTAGAAGTTTTATTAGATTTCTTTTATTAAAACCATGTGGTCCTAGTGCTAGAATGACAAAAAAATAATTGAGGGAAATAAGAAAAGATCTAAAAATATAAGTATTTATACACGTGCAGATGTGATAGGCATAATTAGTTAGCAAAGAATGGATTATTCAATAAATGGAGGTGAGAACAGGCTCGTCTTTTGGAAAAAATAGATTCTAAAGTTACATAAAGAAATAAATGCAAGAGTTTTAAAGATAGATTAGAGATATACATTTAGTTTACAACAGGTAAGGATTTTTGACGGGAAGAAAGAATATAGAAGATAAAGTTTTTCTCAATACATCTAAGTCTTCATTGACATTAAAGTCATATAAAACACCAAAACACCGAACTGTAGGTGAATTTAGAAAAACAAACTCTAATTATAAATACGCTGTTTTTCACTTTCACTGAAACTGCTTCCTTCTAGTCATAAATGCGAATGGAAACTGGTTACCCAGAAGACTAGCGTGGAATCGCAGGAACAGCAAACTGTCTCAAAGTCCTGAGCTGTGGCTGCAGTCCAGCACGGCAACCACAGGGGAAGATGGATCGTGTTACAGGAAAGTTACCAATCCACGAAGACTACCATCCTCACAGACTATATGATGCCATGGGAAGAGTCCCATTCATTCAACCGGTCAGCAAGTGCTATGTCGGACCCTGGACTGCGTGCTAAAAATAAAATAACGAGCAAGGAAGACAGCATCCTTGCCAATCAAGAGGGGGTGGGTGTTGGGGGAGGGCACGAAAAAGGGAATGTGTGCTAGAGACCTAAATCCATCTCCCAGAATGAGACGGGAAGTGTGTGAGAAAAGCCTGTCAGCCTTCGACTTTGGTCATAGAATCACAATTATGAGTAATTGCTAGTTCTCTTCTATTTCTCTTTCTTTTCTATGCTTTCTGAAGTAATCATATATTACCATTTATTGTTTATTGAAAGTATTATTAAAATAATACTTTCCTATTTACTAGGTTTTGGGGGGAAGTTTTTCCTTGGACTCACTCGAGTTTTTTAAGAACTAATTTATCACTTGAAAAATAGACTAAAAACATTTAACTTCCCAGAGTTGTTTTTTTTTAGTCAAATATGATAACATATGTGTAGAAAAATGAATTTGTGGTGGTGACTGTTGGACCTAATTCAGTATCCAAGCAACCAGATGAAAGGGTATTAAACAGAATGGGGTGTGGTAGGGGGAGAGAGTTCCAGGAATTAGCAGTAGATCAGGAAGATGCAAACGTGGCCCTAACGAAGGCTGGTGGGCTGGTTGGAAATGTGTGGCCACTCCCCTCTTCAGCAATGACGACAGCCAATGACAATCAATTCTGCTATGTTTTTTCCTCCCTGACCCAACCTCAGCAAGCTTCTCAAGGAGACTCCAGGCAGCCGCCCGCACGGCCGCACGCCACTTGAACCTGTGCTTCCTCTTGCCTCGGAGTTCCAAACACAAACACGAGGACTTCCACCACTTTTCAAAGGAAGTAGTTACAAAAATGTCTTCTTTAATTTATAGTTTAACTTTTAATGTTTTCTCTTAAGTATATCTTACAGAACTTCTGAAGCTTTGATTTAGTATTTTGCAAGTTATTTGTCTATTATACCAGAATAATAGTAATTAAGGGCCCAGAGCATTTTACAAATATGAATACATATTTTTTACAAACAGTGAGGTCAGATGCACACAGATTTTTTTTAGTTTGACTGTTGCTTTTTCACAAAACGGAAGAAAAACAATGACTTTCCTACCTTTCCTCTGGCGTATCTACATGAAATGTTCTCTCTATAACAGTGGTCCACTGGAGGCATCTGATGATAAACGTGTTTGGCTTTGGTCGTTCTGTTTTCATTAACTGGCATTCTAGTAATAAAATAAAATGTCTTTTTTGAATATACTTATATTGAAACCAAGAAATAAACAGTTGAGAACTGCAGAGTTCTATTCCGAACTAAGCCACAGGGACCTCGCAGCCTTCTGGGACTGTCCACTCGGGGCGGTTCGCACTGTGACCCCGTCCAGGCGCCGTGCCCGCTGCCAGCCTGGTCCGTCCCACTCGGAAACACACCCCTCTCTCCAGGACAAAGTTCCAGTTTCTTAGGCTGACTTTCGAAGCTATTCATTAGCAACGCTGAATCTTTTTCAAACATTATTCCTCACCATAAATACAAAGAGAGCATCACAGCTAATTCTCTTCTTCTTGTAAAATAATCTCAGTATTTAAAAATCCACACTTCTTTGGATCTGTCCCCCTAAAACCTGAAACACTTATTTCTTCAAAATCTAAATTGTCCAGTTAAACCACCTCTGAGAACATTAGCAATAAACACTGTATGAGAAACACATGCAATTAAGCATATATAGATATAGACATTGATGTATAACTAAATCCTAATAACATTAATTTGAAAAAAGCTAGAAGCCTAATCAAATTCTCAATTGACATAATTACAGCTCTAACGTAACAGGTGTCTTTCTTTCGCTCAGAAAACTGGTGGGATCAGATCCACAGAATAGTCGCAGGACGTTTTCCCTCAGAGAAAAATAAAAAGGTAGAGGCCTGGCCACTCAGAGCAAAGCACACAGCTGCAAAAACAACAACAACGATGACGACGATGACAAAAAAAGCCTGAGTTTTCGAAGACTAAACAAATAATCCTAATGATTTCATTAAAATGTACAGGGTCTGGCAGAAGTAACACCTGCTTGAGTGTGGTTGGTGGGGTAGTAATGTGGGTGCAAAAATTTGTAGTTTTAATTTGCCCATTTCACTTAAAATGTCGTATGGGGTGCTTGCGTGTGCTGTTGTTTTGTTACAGAAGTGCACACTGATGGTTTTGTGATCCAAGACTGTGTAGTGAAAGGGGGCATTATTTGGGCCAGACCCTATATATAAAGACAACCAGAGTTACCATTAGAACCTGCCCGACCCAGAAAACACTCTCTCACGTCTTCACACTTGAAGAAGACGTAGATGTCTCTCTTTCCACTTAGGAATTCTGACTCCAAATAAGCTTTCCTAATTTAAAAGGTTTCAACCACAGCTGTCAAGAGGTCTCTGGGTCTTTAGCATAAAACACTTCATTTTAAAATCTGGTTTAACTGATGCACTGCAAGCTAAATGAAGAACATACTTTGAATAATCAGCCCATTCATCGTTAGTACAATAGAAAAAAATTTTTGAAATCTTTGCCAATTTAGGTCAGTAGAGAAAATTTCCTTTCCATTATTTTTTTTCCAAAATGTATTCATCTGAAATAATTACAACTAAGTCATTGTTTTAGCGTATTACCAGTTGCTCCTCCCGAACATTAAGACTTTATGTGCATTATTTCTCACTAATCCTCCCAATAAAGTTCTAACGTGTCTTTTATCATTTCTACTTCACAAATAAGCAAAGGGAAGCTGTCTGATTTTTAAGTCACTTATTCAAAATCACCAAGTCATTAACATTACAAAGCTGAAGACCTCCAATCCAGGCTTTCTAGCTTTAAATTCTTGTCTCTTCTTAGTATGTCGCGTGCTGTTTTAGGAGTGGTAGCTGCTTACAAGAGAGAAAGTAAGGGTTTATTTCTTTTATAATAAGCTTTATATACTTCCCTTTCTAGGTTTTTGCAATTAAATTGATAGAAACAGGTGACACAGAGTATCGGAATAGTCTTCCCCCAAGAAAAGTGACCAAATTTCTTGCTTAATATTCATGCACTAAAAGTAACTGCCACCTAATTTGGGAATATTACATTTAGAAACAACAGTATCTATAAAGGACACATGGACAAAACCAAGGAGGGGTGGGATCAGGGGTGGGACGTGCTACTGGCTGGTGGGGGAACTGGTGAGGGGAAAACGGAGACAACTGTACTGGAACAACAGGAAAAATAAATAAATAAAATTGCCAAAAGTAAAAATAAAAATAAAGTCTAGCAAAAATTCCAAGAAACATGAAATAAAATAAAAACAACAACACACTTTGATGATACGATTATAAGACAGGGAAGTTCTGGGGGACAGATAAGGAATGATACTGTTTCAGGATTTATTTCTAGGAGTTCCGTTAGAAAACTATCTTTCTGTCAACACGAGATCATGGCTACGAGGTTGAAAGCACATGTGAGTATTTATTGGCCAAAATGCAAGAAACCGAACATGAATGAACACGTGCCACCAGCTGCCTGAAGGCCGGTGTAAGAACCCGCTCAGGGCCGTCAATCCGAGAGAGCACGCTGGGGCTTCGGTCGTGATAAAACTGTAGCAACAGCCATCAGCAGGAAAAATGTAACTTTCTAAAGGCATGGATTTCCCCAGACTTTATGAGGTACACAGTCAATGTGTAAATAATGCAGGCTAACAAAAATATTTTAACTTCCTTCTATAGGCCGATTGTGAAGCTCTCAAAGGAAACAGCACGTACGAAATAATTCTATACAGAGAGTATTATATGTTTATTTTTGATTCCTTTCTACGAGTACCCTCCAGAGAGAGAGGCCTTCTTCATGTGCTTTTGGAAGCAAAAACAGTTGCTGGTTGGATGGTTCAATTATCATGAACTATTCTGGCATATTTCAAAAGCACTGCCATTTTAAAACGTAGAAAATGTCTAAAAATGCAACCAGAGTAATAGATTCTGAGTGCATGGGTTGTGGGGTGAGGGAGAAAGACAATGACAAATTGGTCCAAAAGGACACTGAGACTTCATAGTTGGAAGACTATTGTGCTGACAATTAGTGACAGGAAGCAGAGCACAAAACAAATGAATGAGAAAGCTGCACTTGCAGTGAAAGACCTTATTATAGAGCAGAAACATTATTGTAATCAAGGGGCAATGTACTCTCCTCCACAGAACTCTGAAAGAGGCGCCCTACTCTCTCTTCCCTGTCCCCCCATTTCATTTTTTCATGAGCATGTGCCTGATTATGTATTATTTCCAACCCGAAAGAATGCCTCCACATCTTTCCTAGACTCCAAGGCTTACAGGTTCCTCCCCTAGACGTGGCCTTGGGCCTCATTTAACTTTACTCAAAATATAACAAGTCCTTTTAGATTAGCATAAAGACATGGGGGGGAACCAGAAAGGCAGTGATTTGGTGCATAACTGCACAGAGATCAACAGAACGTGTGATCCTCAAGTCTAGATTGTTACAGATGCAATGATCGTAGAATGCATGCTGGACATCCAGATGACTCTGCCTCTAAAAACGAGTGTTTCTCCTGTGACCTGTGTGACAGGACTAGAAGAACAAGGCTGACATCTGCACATACTAGCGAACCCTCTGCATCGAGCCTCAGCTGATGACGAAGCTGAAACACACTCATGTTCTAGGTGAGAACGGCGAGACTGGGGCCACGACACGGACAGAAACAGATCCAGAGACGGGGAAAGGCCACACCTCTGAACCCTAGAAAACTTCTGCCTCTAGGCCCCTACAAGGGCAGCCCGAGATGCTTTCGCTGAGCAGCAGTGTGGGAAAAGCACCGGCCCTGAAGCCGGAAAGCTGTGGGTTTCACTTCCAGTTCCATCGCTTCCTCGGTAACGTGACCACTGGCAAACCCCGTGAGCCTCGCTTCCCCAGCTGTGACAGACACAATGAGCCCTAAAAAAGCATTTGAGGAGGAACCAGATGGATGGGAGGCGCGCAGCACACAGGTGCTCAACAAGTGGTAATTTATTATCATTAATTCCCAAGAGACTTCACATTTCAGGAAATTATCTGCTGGTGATAGGCAAATCATTGACTTTCAGAAGAAAGTACTTTAGAGATCCCTCATTCCATCTCCCTCGTGTCACAGATGGCATAACTCTAGAGCCCTGGGGTGGCTAAGTGACTGGCCCAATATTACACAGTGCAGTCCTATCAGGTGATCAGCCACCTGGCTCCCACCCGCACGCTTGCCCCTCTGCTATCGCGTGTCACCGCTATTTAAACAGCCCCCTCGAGAACAGAGAGAGCCTGCTACCAACCTGCTGCGTATGACACTTGGCATACCACATTTTTGTGGGTGCTGACTAAACATCATTTGAAGACAGTTGTCACCGCCGAACCCTTCATGTGATTAAGTACATCCAAGCCAGGTGTTACTCAATCTCTTTCTATAGGTCTTAGTTTCATTCTCCAGTTTGTGTTTTTAAGGTAATAGTTATTTCATGTTAATTCTTATCACCACAAAATGTAATCATATAAATAAAGCACCTGGTACAAAGTAGGCTCTTAAAAATGTCAATTTTTTTCCTTCCTTCGTTAAGTCCCTCTTAATTTCATACGTATTAATTATAAGGAAGGTGGGATATTAAAGCACCAAATATGATGGCCATCTCTCATTTTCAATTTACAGTTTTAAAAATTACATCAACTTCCACCTTCTAGAAAATAAAATGTAAGTTAAAAAATAAATAGTAGACAAATAAACCAGGTGTGTATCTGCATTTAACTTAAAAATGAACTGTCGATCAATGAGCATAGTCAGAAAGGTTCACGGACAATTATTTTTACCCTGCAGATATGGAATGGTGTCACGAAGGAACAGGCTGGAAATAGTAATAACGAAAAACGGGAGGCGCCTTGGAACAGTACAAGGGTCCTTAGCATCAAAGGCTGGCCACTGTTAGGTAGTGTTTCACAGTCTGAAAAGCTGACACATATCGACCTGTCAGTCATTAATGTGAAAAGTTATGTGACAAACCCACCGTCACTGCTCCCTGCACACAGGCTGTGAGCCGTCCCCCCCACCCCGCCCCCATCCGGGCCACCACCTCGCCTCTCCTACGTAAAGGTCATCAGAGTTGCTTTCAATCAGCAGATAAGGAGATGTTGTCTTCTTTTTAAAAAGTCTTTAGCGCTAAAGAAAATAATATCGTCTTTAAGATGGGATTTAAAATGGGAGTATGTATTTTCATCAGTAAATTTGTTCCATATTCTACCAGGAAGGAAGATGAACAGCTGAAGCCATTCTAAAAACTGCACATAAAGTAGCAGGTGAGCTAACAGGGGACTGAGGGCCTAACTCTGACCCTGAGGAAACGGTGTCTGAAACCAGCACGGCATTCTGCTGAATGCAGGGTCCGGCACAAATACCGCCCCTGGTTTTTATTACAAAATCCTAAGCATGTGACTCTGCAACATAACAATATCACACTCAAGCTCACCACAGGACATTTTAGGCGAACTGTTCAAATCGCTGTCCATCATTGCCCATGATTCCACGTAAACCCTGTAATAATTTATATCCCAGTGAATGGAGCCAAGAGGGTAAACACGGCAACCGCATGGGTTAGCTTCGGCGCTAATCGGGAAGGAGGGTGCGCCATCAGGAAGGATACCGGGGAAGACTCGGGCCGCGACGGCAGTCTGAGCAGCCCACCTAGAGTGTGGCGAGGGAAGCGGTAAAATAATCAGCTTGTCTATAAATTCAGATTTATAAATGACGCAGAACTGATGGAACCTTTCGGAGACACAGGCGCCCGGTCTGGATCCCTGACTGCCACGGTAACCTCCATCAACGCGGGATCCCCATTTCCTGTCCTGCACCTTCTCTGGGTAGAACCTCTCGCACTGGAGCGCGACTGGAAGGAAGGATGCGGCTCCGTGTGCATTACTACTCCCTGTAATTTGCTAAGAACCACCTCCTCTTAAAGTGATTTTCGAAAAGGTTTTCTCCACTTCCCATTCTAAACTTGGTATGGGTTAAGTTTTGCAAATATATACATAAAATACCACCTATAAAAATAAAGGATAGGAGGTAAATTAAATTAAATTTAGGGTAATGCACTTTATGATGAGATTTTAAGGCATCTATTTCTCAGTGAGACGCACAGTTTAGCAGACATAACTTTCTGTTTGTCTAAAATCTGCTCATAATTGGGAGGTGGGGAAGGAGGAAGTACCAAATCTTTAAATGATTACGTATATAAAATGGTCTAAAAAGCACTTAAAATAAAAACAGGGTTAGGAGTTTTGTGTGCAACTGGGCCTCAGAACACAGCAATGCCTATCAAAAAGAAGATGCGTGGGACATTAAGGAGTGACAGAAGGAAAAAAGGAATACTGACAACATACAGAGTATAAAAGTACTTGTGATTTTGGCAAGTGCTTAATTATTGATGTACAATACATCAAAAAATAATTCATCTTCCTCTTATAAACAATGGAGAAAATTTGTGATTTTTCTGAGCAAGGAGATGGTATTTGCAAAGGAACTTTTATTGGAAGACAAATCTAAATGAATCTATGCATTGCTTCCAAACATTCCACAGCGAACACTGAAGGCAAGAGATCATCGGGAGACTATCCGAATAATCCGGGGGGACTGGCGAAGAGCCCGACTAGCGCGGAAGCGGTGAGACGGGAAAGGAAGGAAAACAAGACAGTACCTAGCTGACTGACTGACTCATGAGGGAAGGAGAACTGTGTGTCTACGGATGTACCCCTTCGACTGCACAATAAACCAGACAGGTTACTGTTATTTATTTTATCAAATACTCACTTGGACACCTACTGCTCAAAGCCTCCACTGGCTTCCTACAAGTTGCCATTAAAAACGTCCAGCTGGTAGTCAAGACCTTTCCCAGTCTGATTAAAACTGATCTCATCTTAACTTATTTTTCCACAACAAATTCTCTGTTCGTCTAGGAAGCTGCCTGCACTGTTCACGAGACAAGCTACCCCTCAACTCCAGACTTTACATGTTTGCCCATGGCGTTAACCTCCCGGAGAATGAATGCCCCCTTCCAGAGACCTACAGCAGCGATCCTTCCAGGCCAGGGCTAAGCTCAGCTCATGAATATGTTCTTAGCTAAGCACCCCAGCTTGTCTTTACCTGTTCTCCCAACTTCTGCAGCCTTTCTTCTCTATGAAGTTCATTTTGGCAATTAATCTGATTTTCCCTCCCACTGCTCCATGTTCTACGTGGATGTCTTCCAGACATCCAATTCAATGACAAATTCCTCCATAAAAAAATGTATTTAATACTCCTGTTAGTATCTAGTATGATTCTAATGATCAATAAACCCTTGAAACGGAGTTATTCTGTTCTCTCATAATCCTTCTGTATTTACACAGTATCGGGTTATTCAAGATTACAGGGTTGCCACTCCGGATCGCACCGTGTGTTAGGCTATGCTCTCCCCGTAAACAGCCACAGGGGAGGCACTGGTAGGAATCGACGTATTGGTCTCCATGTTTATAATCTCAGAGTCTAATATTTATTCAGAGATAAGGACTGTTTTGGTAGGTTTAGGGCCCATATTTCCTTCTTTCTTTCAAACAGAAGAAGAAAAACAGGTTAATGAGTAAACATTCCATTTAACTTTTAAAACTGGGCTAAGAAATGCAGACCGACCTATTTCTTAAAAAAGGAACTGCTGAGAGCTTTCAGGGAGGAAAGTGATACAGTCCGAGTGAGCCAGTATTTGCAACCCAGAGTGAAGCCGGATTCTAGGCGGTCCTTCTGTGGACACAGCCAGGCACTTCCCCCTTGTCCCTGCTGCCAGCGAGACTGAGCCCCAAGACATATGGACAAATGTTCCAGTTCCCCATGAAGGAACTGTTTCTACTTTTGAGTTGGACTGATAACTGTCAAAATGTTAAAAACCGTGACTATTGGGTAGACAGACTACTTGCGCTCAAAGTAACTTTAAACACGGCTCTGTGACAACGCTGGTGTGAGTCCTACATTATTTTGCAGTCAAAATGCACCATTTCCTGTGCAAAGATAATCTCAATCTATAATTAGCAACTTATCAAACTACAATTCTGATTAAAATATTTTTATTTACATTTCTACGGCACTACATTTAGAGGGCACCTTTCCATATAGTTCACATTTGATCTGCCCAAAGGATGAAGGTCAAATGTTATGATCCACATTTTATAGGGCTTGGAAAATTCTGTATGACAGATAATATCTAACCATTTAAGTGCTGGAATTCCCACCCAAAATCAAATCTCAAGGCTCTTCATCTAGGTAAAATGTCACAGAATGCGGTTGGGGAAAGGAATCACATTTTTAAATAAGAGTAGAGAGATTTGATACTTTACTACTACTATCTAGTAAAATAACCTTAAAAAAGATCATTGACTTTCTAAGGGCTTCATTTTTCTTATCTAAAAAGTGAAAAACAGACACCAGATTGTTTTCAGATATTCGTTTAAAAATAGTTGTAAAGCCCTAGCATGTGGCACTAGGAGACAGAAGATAAGTAACACCAGGCTCTTTCCCTTCAAATACCTCCCCAGTGAGCAGGTGAGACAGGCACTTGAACAGATAACCAAGAAAAGCAGTGATAACAAAAGGTAACAAGCTTTGGGAAGGACAGGGAGGAGACCTTTAGCAAGGGAGTAGGCTGGGAATTTAAATATGAATGAAGTCCTAAGGAACGAAAAGAAAAAAAGATCCAAGCAAACAGAGAAGCGGACCTTGCAATCAGAGAGAACAGGAAGAACGCAGGCTCAGGGCAGAAAAGCAGCAGAGTTTGCAGCGTGGGCGGCCCAAGTACAGCTGCACCAAAGGGAGGCAAAGCAGGAGTGGAGAGCAGAGGCCAGCCCGCGGAGGCCCTTGTGTGATAGATCAAGGGAGCTGGATTTTATGCGCCAGACCATGAGGACCCAGGGCGGGGCATGCCCAGGGGATTGGCCTCCCTAGGATTCGAATATAGAAAGATCACTTTGAGGGTCGTGTGAAGGAAGTATTACAAGTGGTCGCAACTAGAGGCAAAGCTTCTAGTTACGAATCTATAGCAGAGATGATGAGGCCTTGCTTCAGGGTAATCACAGGAAAGGATGTAAGCTGGAGAAATAAAAAGCAAAAGCAGGACTAGAATTGAATTGGAAGCGGGGTGAAGATGTGAAGGGGGAAAGGCATGGAATGGATTCAGGTTTCTGCTCGAGACAGAAAAGAGATACTGAAAACATGGGGGGAAAACTGATAAAATTATCTTGAGTTCAACTTAGTACATGTTGAGTCCCAAAAATGTCTAGGTAGAGGGGCCCAGAAATCAGGTGAAGAGAGTAACCCACTGCTCAGGAGAAAGGGTTGCCCTGAAGACATGTAAGCGTGGGAGTAAGCTGCAAATAGGCAGTAACTAAAACCTTGAAAGTGAACGTGCCCACCCAGGGCGTGGGTACCACGGGAGAAGAATCCTTGGCCAGAACATAGTTAGGCCCCAAGATGCATACAATGGGCAAAGGCAGAAAGCCAGGAGAAAGAGGCATTCCAGAAGGAAGAGGCAGGGATGAGGGAGATCATCCCAGGAAGGACCTGTGGCCACCAGTGTTAAGTGCAGCCCTGATGTAAATCAATGGAGAGAAGAACTGAACAACACGCGCTAGTCTTAAAAATTAAGTGGCCACTGAATAACTTACCAAATAAAAGTGGTTTCAAAAGAAAGGACTCTGAAATTGAATGACGGGTGAAAAAATCAGTTCTAAGTCCCTTCCAGTTCTCACTTTATTTTTTCATATGGCTAAAAAGCCTATTTTCACAACATTCCATTAAAACCCATGTAGATTAAATTTAAGTAACATTTTTAATTATCAGGAAAAACAAGAGACTCATACTGCAGCTATACGGAATACACACACATATATAATTTCCCCATAAACCTTAAAAATGCTTTGTAAATGAGTCCTTTTTTTCATATACTAACAGGGACTGAAAAGTCGGGAAACCATTGGTGAAGTAACCCTCTCCTGTTCCAACTGTTCTTTCTTATAATGTCTCACAGAAACATTTCTGTCACCCTCCGGACCCAGAATACCCTTCTCTTCTATTTTAATTTATTTAACTCTTATTCACACTTCAAGGACCTGCTTGATTTCCCGCTCCCAGGATCCCAGAAGGCTGGAGACATAAAGGGCCGTATAAATTCATCAGACCCAAGTGCTTTCACTATTCTGAGGACGGGATTAAAGATCAGGTCTCCAGAGAACAACGTGCCCAAGGCCACACTCATGGCTTCTGGCAAAGCTGGCAGTTGAACTACAACCAGGGCCCATTTTACCACACTATTTCCCCAGTTAATTATCATTTAAAAGATTTAAGATCACAATAACTCAAGCTTTAAGAGCAGTTCGTTTAAAATACTGTATCTAGTGCGAGATCCATGCAAACACACTTGTGAAGACTGAGAGGCTGGCCCACAATTCCACTTGAGGGTCTGAGTCCACCGCCTGCAGCTCCTCGATGACACGAGGACAGGGCACAGATGTCGGCTAATACTCATTTCCAGGGTGAGCCGACTGTCAGTCACGGAACGGGCTCTCTCCCCGAGAGCGCAGCATTTACTCCAGCCTCTGCCAGTGCAAGTGTGGGAGCAGATGTTGGCAGATGGTGGCATACAGCATGTCTTTAAAATTTGTTGGGGTGTGAAATTTCGTAAGGTCAAAAAATGCTGCATTTTGATCAGCAGATACAGGAGTTCTATACTTTTATAAATGATGTCAGACAAACCGATAGCAATCACTAGTAAAACAGAGAAACCAAGAAATCACAGTGGCTGTAGGAAGTACCTGATAATCTATGCCACTCATGTTTTAAGAGCCAATTGCTATCCCTCTAAAGCAAATGCTCACCCAGAGGATCTTTAAAATGAAAACGTGTTAAATAAACACAAAATACAAGATATTTTCTATTGACAATGAGATTTAAAAAATAATTTTCTACTGAAGGAAAGCTGTAACAACCTAATGAGCCTTTGGGTGGGAAAATAATTTCCTTAATTAATCTATACATATAAGTTGCTCTCACTTTTTTTTTTGAAGTTATAGCTTTATCATTCAAATGATTTCACAAACCCTTTGGTTTATATTTTATCTTATTCTTCAAAAAAAATTAACAGATAGTATCCATAAAAAAGCCTGGGACTCTATATAATGGTAAAATGACCTTTATGACATTCAAGGACTTCTGCTATCTTGGATTTTGTGTTGTTACTATTTTACTGTATTTTTTTTTATTTTTTTCATGCTTTAATCTTCCCTCATATCTTTTCCAAATGCGGCTAATAGATGACAACCTACAGTCAAAACCAAAATTAAGAACTGTGTCCAGTTAAAGATTTTTGTCTCGATGGTACGGACTTTACCTGTCAGGCAGGTTTATTTTAACTTAACACAACTTTAAAATGCTCCACTTTGAAATGAACATAGAAAACCCTTCCACTGACAATCGACGGTGTGCAGTCCATAGTGCCTGGTCACAATGAACCAATAATGACCAATGTCATTATCACCATCATCGTCTTTATGTTTACTCTGTGCTAAGTTCAAGCAAACACATTAATTTCTCAGTAAGTTTAAATTACAAACATTTTTGTTAGATACTTGTAAGGAAGAAAGATTGAACCACAAACATAAAATCTCCCCGAAAGTGATTTCCAGCAAAAATCACTTATTTCTCATCATACACTCAATCAGAAGAGCTACCCAAGGTTATGCTAGGAAACTGACTAGCAATGCACTACCTACTGGCCATCTTCAAACCAGGCTCACCGCCGCAGCCAAGTTCAAAGGGCTATATTTACATTTTGTAAAGGAGCACCTGAAGTATATATTTGGGGGATTACAATGATCACATTCAAGTGCTAGCTATAAAAAATATTAAATAATTCATTATATAAGACCACATATTACTGATCATCCCTATGCTACAAAATTGAAAGTCTATCACAGCTGAACATTTCTCTGCTTTTAAGCACAAGCCTAAACTTTAAAAAAGTTTCTCACACATACTAAGGTATCTGCCATATAAGGTCATGCGAACAAAATAAGTACAAGGTGCATCGACAGTTACAATGAACTTACTTGCCACTGAAAAGTTGTTGAGGGGGTAAGGTAAGTCCACGTCCTGAGGTTTCTCTTTGTATCCTATGAACGAGCCATCCGTCTTCAAAAGGAAATATCGTGGCCTCCAGTTTTTTATGTATTCTCCTACATGAGGAAAGCATGCATGTTAATGCCAGAGGGAAAAAGGGAACAGCAGCTTTTATGAGAAAAATAAATTATGGTACAATGTATGTCCTACAACACTGACCTCCCAAAATTACGTTAGGCAATTTTCTTTTAACTTAGCTTACAAAAGAAAATGCATACACCTGCAATTAAGATTCCGTAAAAACCCAAACATGTTTTGTTGTTAATGATTTCATACTTTGATAATTCATTTGCACCATTATTTCTTGGAGAATCGTTCATCTGAGTACATGTTTTGTTCAGTTTTTCATTTTATCAGATGGCTGTTCCGCGCATGTTTTCAGCTGTTTTAAAAAGGCCTCGGTAAATCATCCACACAGTACTGAGGAATTTCTATGGAAAACACTTATCATAAGAGGCGATATGAGATAGATGTTTCTCTCCCGTGTACCACTGACTGATTGTGCCTTTTTTTTTAAAAGAAAGGGAAGAGAGTCTATTTCCATTGTTCAATCTTGACCATAACTTGTTTAAACGACATTTTATTGTTCTACACAGGAAAATAACTCACTGCACAATGCTGTCAGCAAGTCAAGGAAATGAAAGAACCAGGGTTAACAGAGCTTAAAAACCACACGCACACACACATGCACACACACACGGTAACTACAAGAGCACACGGTACAGTGCCAAGCACACAACAGCCAACAAATTCAGCGGATTTTGATACAACCTATCCTCTAGCCACCAACACATAAAACTTTAGCAACCGGATCCCCATTGTCTTGTGTCAAAAAGAACTCTTCATAACTTTAAGCAACAGAGGCGCTCGATGATGCCACCAGAGCTGGAAGGCCACCTGGTCTCGATTCTCAGTTCTTTACTGGACAGTTCTACCTGGCTCCGCAACCTCAAAGCCTTGACCCCAGGGTACAAAAATTTGGAAGCAGTTCAACGTTCCCCGTGAATCAGCTTCTCTTGAACCCAGTTAGCTAAGCTCAGACATGACCCCTGACGGCTCCCTTAGCTTAGCCGATCAGTGGCTAGGCCAGTACTGCCATCGGAAGACTCTCTGATGGAGCCCAACCTCAACCAAACCTAACGCCTTCCCCTTGGCCCTTCTGCAAATGCGCTGTGACTCCTGTCCCTTCACTCGCCCCCTGGCTCCTATCGCAATGCAGCTGTCACCTCCAGATTACTCATGTCTCTTTTCTGCTGAAAACTTCTGACTCCTTACTCTTTACTGGAAAGTACAAGTCTTCGAGCATAAAATGCAAGCTCCTCCGTAATCTCCCCCAACTATATCAATATATTTCAACGTGGAAGCTTTCTTCTGAATTAGAAATTCTCAGACTTGTGATCTCAGGTCTCTTTACACCCATAAATATTACTGAGAATCCCCCAAAATTTTTGTTTATGCAGAGGACATCTATGTTTACTGTGTTAGAAATGGAAAAAATTCTTTTATTCTCTTTTAAAAATAACAAACACATTACACATCACAAGTATTTTATAAAGAAAATTATATTTTCAAAAACAGAAAAATGAGTGAGAAGAGTAGAATGGCTTTGCATTTTTGCAAATCTCTTTAAGGTTTGACTTAAAAGAAAATGGCCAGATTTTCGTATCTGCTTCCACATTCAGTCTGTTGCAGTACGATATTTTCATTGAAATATAGGGAGAAATTTGGCTCAGACAGATACGTAGCTGGAAAAGGGGAGAGTATTCAGATAACTATGGGTCTCTCTCTCTGATACTACACCAGCACTTGACAAGTGGCAGTTTTCAGGAAGACTAACTGCAGTGTGCAACCTCAGACCGTTACCAATGCGCAATGCCGCTGGTCTAGGGGCACACTGGGTGCATCGTTTACGCCATGCGTGACTTTCTAACGAGACACATTGCTCTTTCAGAAAACACTGGTCCAATGACCCTCCAAATATTGACACGTTTCATCGTATAATCACATTCATTATCACGGCACATCTCATCAAAAAGTACACCCTGGACGCGGTAAGGCTCACGCTGGCAGATACGTTCTCCAAAGTTCGCAGTTTTGCTTGGAAACTTGACTTTCGCCACTGGCAGTAAATAGTGTCAGTTCTTCTCCCTGCTGTGATGTGCTCCAAGGCCCAGCCTAGAGCTGCTTACCTGACAGACGCTCAGTGATTTACTAAGCGAATGAATAAAGGGAGGCTACATAAACGTCATCCCCACGAGTGGACGAGCATGTGAGAGAAACTCGCAGGGAAGAAAGGGAAAACACGATGTCCCGCCTCACTTCGTTTTACCAAAAAAATATGGCTCTCATATTAAGAAACACACGTCGAATTCATAAACCGGAGTGTTAAACTCACAATTCTCATGTACTTATTATTTTTCTGTTTTTATGTATTCCTACATAAAGTTCAGAAATAATTTTCTAACTAGTGGTAAAATATTCAGGTGTCAGATGTTATTCCAAAACAATAACGGATTTATATTGGTAGAAGATGCCGTAAGTCTGATGCACTAAATAATAACAGTTAATAATTATACCAAAGGTAAAAATTAAAACCAAGTCACTTAAAAAAGCTGAATTGAAAGAAGAAAAAACAGGATAACGCAATTTCTTATTTTATAAAAGTACAAAATACACTTATTCAAAAAATGTAAAACTTATGAAATAAGTTTAGAAGTTTTCATTTCTAAGAATAATTTCCTGTCAGCCACTGAATAGTTTCATGCTCGAATGGAAGACACAAAACATCACCACATAAAACTTTTATTTTTTTATTAAACAAATCTTTGGAAATTTAGTATATTTTACGTGGTCTACAGTAGGACTTCTGGTTGTCAAAATGTTCTTGAACACATATCTATTATGTATCTCTGGAATATATTGTACCAAAAAAATACCAAGACAATAAAAATCTCAGTGGTTTTGTTTTTGACTAAATATGTTGGCCACTGAAGACATTCTTGATTTCCTCAATGAAGGAAAAATATTTTGGCTCTCAGGCCTAATCTTTCGTAACAACCTGAGTTGGGAGATGGCATGAGTTTAAGTTGATATTCATTTTCCACCATAACATTTCAACAGAATATTCAAATAGATCATTTTTATTAGGGAAGATATACATTCAACTGAGGGTTATCCAACGAAATTTCCAGTGCTCACTTCCTAATTTCGAGTTACATTTTTATTTAATAATCTTCAATCTAAATTAATCCTCCTGTACTACAGACCTTATTTCATTACCATTTCACCGTGAATCACATTTGTACTTTTTAAATTAAATTTACTGGCGTGACATTGGCTAATAAAATTATATAGGTTTCAAGCGTACAATTCTATGATGTATTAGCTATTAGGAAAATGCAGTCGAAACTACAATGAGACACCGCCCCACACCTGCTAGAATAGCTCCTATCAGTAAGACAAGCAGCAAGTGCTAGAGACGTTGTGGAGAATGCGGAGCCCTCACGCACTGCTGGTGGGGATGCAGACTGGTTCAGCCACTGTGGAAAACAGCATGGGGGCTCCTCAAAAAATTAACAACAGAGTGGCCACGTTTGGACTTTTCAGATGCTGAAGTCATCAGAAGGTGCCAAAGCAAGAGCTATAGCAACAATGTCTAAGGACTAAAGATGGGCCAATTCAAATGTTTAACAGGTCTTACATCTAGGACAAGTAGGTAACGTCCACGTTTGTCCAGACATACAAATGGGGGAAAGATCCTTAGAATAAACTCAGCTTGTGTCCTCACACAGGAATTATGTCAGCAGCTATTTGACTCCACTCTCAGACCAGGTTGTTTCTAGAGCCTGTGACGCCACGAGAGGTAGAAGGTTAGATGCACAATGAAGTCTGAACAGGCTGGGAACAGAATTACTCCTTCAGCAACCGAAGGCCCAGCCTCAGGCGCGGCGGGCTGTGCTCAGCACACGAGGGGGAGGAGCTGAGCTGCTGCAGTAGATACCGACCCAGCCCAACTGAAAAGACACCTGTGCGACGCAGCACTGCTTTTCACAAAACCCAGAAAACCATGATCATTTAGAATTCAACTGGACGAAACACAGGAGTCATTTTAAAAATATACTCCTTTCCTAGGATAAATTATAAAGAAAATAAGAGACGCTGGTTACCGATGGTTAGTTATACTGCGAACCAAAATTCTCATTTCAGTAATAAACACAGGCAACACCGCTTTTTAAATTACCAAAGGCCGCTCACACTTGCTGTAACACAGGCTTCAAAATGCAAGCGCTCCCTAGGAAGAGGGTGAAGGCATCCTGTACGCACGTGTGGGAAGGGGCCTCACTGTTTCCACTGATCATAAAGCTGAGACAATGATAAACTTAGCTTCCCTGAGAATATTGGTTTTTAAATGCATTTTACTCCATATTTAATCCCAATCCAAGCTTTTAAAGTGTATTATATTTGTCCTTATCATCTGATAGGAAAAATGAGTAGATGACATCCACACTTAATGCATACAGTGATTTAAAAAAACACTCTAAGTAACACCTTCATTCTTTACCGAGAGAGAGCCATTGATATTTATATTTTCAAAGCAGAAGAAACTTTATCAGAAACAAATGCTAGGGTGTGTGAGAGACGTTACAGCAAATTGATGCAGTGAACACAGGGCCAATACCCCTCTGGAAGGAGGCCCCAGCTCTTCTCCTCCCCTGCATCACTAAAATCACCTAGGTGAAATGCGGCCGTGCTGAAGACCCAGGATTCTGGAGGTGCGCTGCCTGGGTCTGAACCCTGACTCTGCTTCCACCATTTAGCTGCAGGAACTTGACCTCTCTGCTCCTCAGCTTCCTCATCTCAAAACTGAGGACTGTAATAGCACCTGTACCTGTAGGGTATCTATAGGGATATAACATAAAAAGCACATAGAACAATACCTGGCTCACAACAAGCACTAGATAATGTTATGTTTAAGTGGAACCATAATCACTTGTGGTGATATCATTTATAATCCATCTCCAAGCTCACATTACTCAGGAGTATTTGCATAAATGAGGCAGCAAGCAACAATCAGCAATGAATTTACTCCATCAGCAAAAACTTGAAGAGTCTCATTAGTTAGTGTCAGATAGATAAGACTTGAATCCTATCTAAAGAAATGAAAAGGCCCCCAATATCAAAACACTCTTCTGATTTCTTACTTTTACTTATTTTTTAAGATAGAAGTAGGACATCAGAGCAAAGTCTGAATTGTTTTTAATAAATAGCATACACAGGGCATAATACCAAGAAAATTCAAGTATTTTAAAAATTTCCAAAGAACTTTTAACCAGAAAAACGGCAGCTTTTAGTAAAAATTAATGTACATGACTTCAAGAAATCATTAGTCTTAAGTTTTCATGGGTCAATTTTTACCTAAGACAAAAAAAGAGTTTAATGCTAATTACAGTATAAAATCTATTCAATTTCATGGTTTGCAATGTAGTCAATATGTAGTTGCTTGTTGACAGATACCAACTAAATTTACATAGATAAACTACCTACAGAAAAATAGCAGAGTATTTATCCACTAGTGGATTTTCATAAGTATTAGCACCATAAACAAATACATACTGAGTATATAAATCATAATAGTGTGCTATATATTAAATATCCTGAAGCAAAATATAGTTACTCAAGAAATACATGACAAACGTAATAAAACATCTGCAATCTTTGGAACTGCCTGTTACATTTTTATACAGTGGATCACGATACCACATTCCAATTACTCCTAAGTCAAAACCCTATTAGCGTCTCTCGGGGAGCAGGAAAGACATGTTTCTCGCTGAATTGTCATCATCCTCGTTTACACGTGCCTCGGAAATAACCCTAAAGAAGTTTTTCTATTACCTACACTGCAATGAGAAAGCATCATAATTTCTCAATTGCACAGGGACAATCTGAACTGTAACTTTCAAAAATCAGGAAAATGCTTTTGCATATTGTTGGTGCTTAGTAAATATATGTTGACTGGGTGTTTCAGCTCCTGCCATCCTCAATTTTTAGGTGATCATTCCCCTTTTATTAAGACCTTTCAACTCTGTCCTTTCCTTGCCCTTGGGCAACTTGAAAGCATTAAACTTGATGGCACCATTGATGTCACCTCTCTGACATCATCCCCAGTGTCATCCCCAGCCTTGGATGTGTGCTGACTCTGCAAAGTGGATGATGGCTGTCAAGTGCGCCCTGCTCTTCTGTCAAGGTAGCGCTCAATGACGATCATGGATGCAAAAATCAGGCTGTGTAAACTTTCACATCTGAGAGTTGGGAGAGACAGGCTTCTAATGATCATTCATTCAAACATAGTGTCAACATAAGTACAAGCACCAAGGATGCGGCCATCAACCACGCAGGCATCGGACCTGCCCACACGGAGCTTGAAGTGTGGCAGGCAGCTGTGAGAAGAGAGCACCTGAGGAGGGAAGGGGATGATCTAAGCGATTACAATTCAAAATGAACCTCTCTCCCTCTTTCTCAGTCCCTCTTAGTGAGGCAGGGGGCCGTACTGGGGGGTGGCAAAATCTCCCGTGCCTGGGCTTTTCCGGATAGCATCCACATGCTTTGAGAAAGGGTGAGCAGTGGTGCTGGCTGTCTGATGCAGTGCAGTGGGCAAAGGGACTAGGAGGGGTATCGGCATACGACCCTTCAGTATTTCGTGAAAGATGAGGCGCTGCACACACTCGCCTTGGGAGCCTCAGACGACACGTGGCAACACAGCTTATCCTGCTGCTTTCGTCTAGTGTGCCATACGACACACCTCGGCCTTTCACGTTGCAAGACGCTGCCCACGCTTGTCTTCCTCTCTCGTGATTTTCTACACAGTATTGATTAAAAAGGTCATACAGCAAAACGCTCAGATCTTCATGATTTCCTCCAGGTTGTCTATCGCATAAGGTCCCTGAGAGATTTGTCTGCTCTGTACTGGTCAATGTTACCACTGCAACTGGCCAGATGGAAGGTGTTTACAATTTTGGTGATTTCACGTTGTGCTTCCAAGATGCCTTAAAAGCTTTCCAGATGTACCCACATTCCTATGCGTTATCACATATGCTCCTTCATGATTATTTTGAACAGTATATTATAGTCAAGACATTTTGCTTCCACTGCATAATGCATGAACTTGTCATTTTTATATTAAGAATAGTTTTCATATCTACTTCCTCCGGAAGGCTGGGCTCCATGGTTTGCTTTGAAGCTGAAGCCATGATGAGAAAAGGGCCTGCACCCTGAACATGAGATCCCGGAACGCAGGAGGCTCCTCCAGGATCTCAGGATGGCCGATGCAGCAGGACGTCCTCTCCTTTGTAACTTTCTGCTGTTACCCGGAAAACTGCGCAGTTACCATCTACCTTTAGGCATTCTAGAGTTTGTTTCTTGGTATTCTGTAAATTACTCAATCAAATCCTGGTTCCCTTTGTTTTTAGGAAACACTGCATTTTAAACCAAAAATATGTTACTTATTATTTTTAAACATAGAACATCTTAATAGACTTACAGTATTAAGTTTTACAGTGAAGGAGAAGCAGTGGTTGGGGGAGAGGAGAGGTGAGGAAGAAAGAGAGAGGTGGGGGGAGAGAGAGAGAAACGATGCACCCATACAAACTAGCCAACAGAAAAATTGCATCTTGGCAATTTAATGAAGATAAACCGTGAGATTAGTTTACATAACTGTAGATAGGTGGTGGAGAATTGCCCAATCTGTACTCAGCTTCCTGCTGGGTTAAATGTGAGCTAAATTATTATTTTGCTTACATTTACGCCCTTGTAGATGGTGAAAGCAGAGCTTTCTCTTTAATCTGCTTCATGCATTATAGCAAAGTCCCCGCTCTACACACCGCATTAAACACATAGCCACTCCTGCACTTTTAACCAAGTAGCCATAGGCTTTCAGACTTTTTCAAAGAACTGAACTGATTTTACAAGATAATTGCATTAGAAAATGTACAACTTCCTTATACAAATACTTTCCATCTCACCACACCACAGTCTCTAAATATATGAAGCATTGTCATTAGCATCCTGTGTTATATATACACTGTAACAAAATGCCTGAACAAATACCAAACACAGAAGCAGCGAGTCCATAACAAAAACCTCCTCGCCACATCTCACACCTATGGCAGAGCGGCAGGTGCTATGATGAGCCTGCTGGACAGGACGTCCGATACTAGCGTCTCCCTAGGGCTAGTATCGGATTTGGCAGAGGCTGGCATGGCAGGCTGGCACATCAGGAGGAGGCCTGTGCCACTTGGAAAAACCCTCAGGTGATGTAACCCTCCCACCCCTCTATTAAAATCGTGGCTACACAGAATAAAACTCAACGTGACAGAATAGACTCTCACCAGTGGACTGTCTCCTAGATGAATTTTCCGTTGCGTGGGACCCAAAAATGACACCGCATCAAACCACAGTCCCTCAGTTATCCTGAAGGTGAATCTGTGGCACTCTCTCCTGTGTGTTTCCCAGGCAACACACTTGCAGAGACACGGCACGGTATGCACATGGAGAAAAGAAGGACTGAGCACGGAGAAAGGACCCTTGAATGGACTGAGCCTGGTTTTCCCCGCAGGAGACTCTCCCAGCACAGGAGGAGGCTGGGGCTAGTGCCCTTGCTTTGGGCGGACTGCCACACTGAGGTGCCGGGACACGGGAACAAGTACAGGACGAGGCTGAGGTCTGAGAAGGCGGCTAATGATATCAACAAAATCCTACCCTGCCACACTGCTCAAGCTTTCAGAACAAAGTAGCGTATACGAGGCCGGTCCAAGATGGATCCAGCCACACACTATGAAAAATAGGTATTTACTGAAGAAGATACAAGAAACATTGCACACAGGACAATGACGCCTCAGTCCCCTTCCACGTAGGCACCTTGGGACCTCACACAGTTCTCCCAATCACCATCAGCTGCCTGTCATATTGGCCTGAATCTCATCAACGTTCTGAAATCTCTCCCCTTTCGAAGATGGGTTCAGTTTTGGGAAAAGCGAGAAGTCACAGGGCATCAAATCTGAGCTGTAGGGGGGCTGAGTCACCTGAGTGATTTGATGTCTCCCCAAAAACTGTGCAAAAGGGGCGACACATGCGCGGGCACGTTGCCATGATGGAGCTGCCCATCACCAGCTGCCCATGGCTGCCGCCCTCTGAATCATCCGAATAGTTTCCAGAGGAATGTTCAAGCTTAACGCAAAATTTGGTGCAGATTTGCTGCTCTCCTCACTCAGTCATTTTGAATGTGACGGCCACACAGTGCACATGCTCCCTCAACAGCACCTACTGCCCCCACTGACGAGTACAGTGAAGTTGTCTTTGTTCACCCGTGTGCATTCCAGTCCACTCCCCTTGGCTGCCAGGTCACATCGATGTCGCCCAAACCATTCTCATTACATTAACAACGGCTGGACTTTTTCCGGACAGACCCCATCGTACATTATACAGGTTGGAAATACACCTCTGAGGTCAGAGTTCAAATGCCGACACTGCCCCTTACTAGTTATGTGCCTCTGGGCACGTCACTCAATCTCTCTCTGCCTCAGCTTCCTCTTCTGGAAAATGGGGGCAGTGATAGTGGAGAAGACATAAATTAATATTCGTAAAGCACACAGAGCAACATCTGGCTCACAGCCTCACACGACCATCTGTTAAATGAATAAACATCTTAAAATATGGCCAATCAAAAAAGACTTAGTGAGTGCCTAATACATGCAACATATTAAACGACACAAATATAAATCAAATACTCAAAATAAAATAAAATTTATTAATTTCATGTGTCCAAACAATAAGTTTTACATTTATTGAGCAAGGTACATGTTATTTTTTTTTGGTGGGTAAAATTCTAAGTTTTGTTAACTCATTTTGCTAATGTCCCCTTTCCATCCTCCATAATTACTGATAATGAACTACATATCATTTATGTGCAAACAATTGAAATCTTTTGTTAAAAACTGGTAATGCTGTGCCAGAAATAAAGTCTTTCTTAATTCAGTATCAAAAGTAAATCTAGAGTGAAAAATCCAGCACCTCGCTGGATTTGACTATTAAAAATCTCAATGCTCCCTTCAAATTATCTCAGGAGAAAGTTGCTACGCACAGAAAGCGAAGCAAAAGTCTACCACTCAGCACTCCGACATCAGGCCTTTCTGACTTTTCAGCTTTTATTGCACAAGTTAATCATCAGTTAATCGCAAATACTCTGACTTCAGAGATATTAAACGACACGTAACTGTTAGGCTTTTATAAATGCTTCGGAATAATGGAACGCTGCAACTTCTGGTATGCTTATATTTAAAAATGATATATCCTGTGAAGTACATCACTCTTGATTTACACTGTATTTTAAATATGTGATTATGTTTAAGGTCATAAAACTGAAGGGAATATAATGTCTGTTTCAGTGAATGTTGCTGTATTTTCAAAAGTACGGTTCAAATAACTTTGAATGCCAGCATTATCTGTTATCAAAGGGATATAAAGTAAAAAACACCCAAGTAAAATCACCTTCACTTTCCTAGGTAATTTTCTTACCTTTTGGTAAAATGATCTAATTTGGCATCTGTTACCATTTTCTTAGAAAAGAATTAAGTGTGCTTACACGCTGCTGTCAAACTGAAGTGTATAGATATATACCTAACATTTTTCAGAGAACAGGTCAAAAAAGAAAATAGAACCATGAATGGAACCCTATTCAATTCCTTAAAGAAGTCCATTCCTCCCTCCCAAAACAAACGTATAGACCCGATGAGCAGCAGAAAAGCTGCTTCTCAAAGCTAAAAATGAATTTACTTACCTTGGCCCTCTGAGGGCAGTATTACCTAACGCATAGAGAGAAATTTCAGCAACTGAACTTCACCTACCATCCTAAACCAAATGAACACTTTTAAAAACCTGAAAGGGGTGTATCTGCCCATTATGCATAAGTGTGTCTCTTCCTGCCACCGTCCGCACCTCTACAACATTGTGATGCTTGTTTTCAATAGTTCCCAAGTTTGAAAGGGAAGATTCTCTTAAAACCAAGTCATCATGGAAGAAAATGACTGGAAGCCTCCATATCATGGAAGACACTCAAAACACAATGAAATAAAAAGGAATCATATAAGTGATTCTGCACTGTGTAAACATTTCATTAAGTTCCTATTATAATGGTCTCTGTAGAATAATTTCTTTAAAAACTGCAGAACATCAAAACATACAAACCTTCTGGGAAAGAATAAGTAATTCAAAGCGATTAACCTTCAGCCCCAGACTACGTACAGGGGATCGGGGTTTCTTCTTCACCCAGTCAACAGGCTCATTTGTTTCAAGTCACTCATTTATTAATAAAATATAATACGAATGACAAATTGGCGACAGAGGATCAAAGCACCCACTTACTTTTCAGACTGATTTTGAGACTGTAAAAACCTTTACACGGCACAAGCATTATCAATTTATTTTCTAGAGCCTAACGGAATATGCAATGAATTTTACTCCTTTTCCCCATAAAGTACCTATTTCATAAAAGCAGGAAAAAGTTTCCTGGCATTCATTCACTTGTCAAAGATTTTCTTAGTATGTACAAAAACACTGAATAACTAACCCTATATAATCCAGTAGCACGAAAGACATCTAAGAATAGAGGAAGTGCTAATCTCCTGTCAGAGTCTCATGTACAAGTTCATTAGTGACTATGCAAGTCTACACTGTAAGCGCCCCCTCCACCCAGATAAACCCAGGCTGAAAAGCACAGAGCTCTTCCAATGAGCGACCTCCTCGAGGTGGATCAAGATTATTACCAGCAGGTAAATAACAAAATTTACTTTTACACAGGAAGATCTCCTGAGACATGGTTTCCATGCAGTAGAATTATGCTTTCATTTAGAATTTTTATTTACTTTTTAAAAAGTTCTTGCTTCTATAACTTCAGGTGTAACTGTCCACTCAGGAACTATACCAGTCCTGGCAGAAGTATGAATGAATGAGGTTTTTAATATGTGCCCCTGGAATTAAACAGTTTTGTTCTTTTTAAGTAATATCATACCATGGGGAATTTTAAGGTCAAAGAAAAATGTTGATTAAATTCTAACTCCTATTTTACTAAACACACACACACACACACACACACACACACATACACACACACACACACAGAGCTATCGTAAAGGAGTCAGTTAAACATCATGCAGATGCCGAGGAGGTCATTTCCTAAAATTTCTTCTCTAACAAATACGTGCACTTGAGTCTGAATCTCTCTTCAGAAACATGCCAGGCGGCAACAGCTGCTGTTCTGTGTGCTTCCACTCAGAAGTACGAAATCATGAACTCTGAGGCTGCGTTGCAGTCTCAGACAAATAAGTGGCTTCCTCGCCAAGAAAATACTCGAACTTCACGGTTTGTGCCTTTCTGCCTTTGTATCTTAATCATCTTCTGTTCTAAAAAGTGCTAGCAAGTTTACCAACATCTTTAATCAGATTTTCTTGAAACTACAACACATTAAAAATTTTAAGCCAAAACATTTAGCAAGATGCCTTAAAGAATATGTCAGACAGTGAAATACTCTTCTGTTTTCAACTTACTGGCCAATATTTTTAAAAATTACTATTCATGCAGGATTTTTCTGAGGCACAATTCAAGTACATGTATATACCATTAAAGCTAGAAGTTCCTAAAAAATTTTTTTTGAAGTACCTTGAACATATACCAAGTCCAGCTTCATTCATATGTGAAAATGTCGGCATTGCTACATCGTTTCATCCTAATCTGTGATACAACTTTTCACAGACTATGGGATATTTCTACCTCTTTGGTAATAGGAATTGTTTTTGGTAAACATACCATTGTTTAAAAAAACACAAAAAACTAGACTACAACACTTTACTACCTGTATATAAACACTGGCATCCATTACCGTGTGCTATTAAACATTAAAATATCCTTACATAAAGCTAGCATTGTATTGTATAGCATTCCAAACTGAGGTTTATTATTTTTTTGTATACCCAGTTCTTCAAAACGCCAGCAGAAGTCCTTAGCCACTATACCCAGTCCCATCCCCACTCCGAGAGACTGGATCAGGCTCCCCTCCCAGGTACGAGGTCCCCTGACCCTGCATCCAAAAGTATTAATACTGAATAGAGAGAGAATGCCTGGCAGAAACCATCTTCGAGAACCACCTACATCAGTGTGGGCACTAGCCCCTCCATCCTGAATTTCCTGACACCCTCAGGGCACTCGAAGCCACTTCCCCTTTGAGAAAACCTCTGGTTATGCTGCCACTTTCACCCCACGTGAGCTTGGTCAGCTCCCTCACCTGGAAGCGAAGAGTGGCAGCAATCCACCAAGGCCTTGAAATGCCACAGGGAGCTAACGCATCTCTCGTGGTGTTTGCTCCTCACCATCCTTATCTGGTAACTTTGGAAATAATTACAATCCAAATACAGCTTAGGTATGGGCTGTAATGTCACTCAGAAAATGTCACTCAGGAATAATGAGATTAATCTTGAATTACAAGAATGAGTACAATTTTGTGCACTCTCATGCTGGGGTTTCTAAGTAGAAAAGTGATTTTATGGGATGCGTCGTAAAACCATCACTGCTGAATAACACTCAACACTGTACCCCCCAAAACAGTTACACTCTTCAAACAATTTATCTCCCTTCATATTTATGAAACAGTCATCAATCACTACATAAACACAAGGCTCTAAGACAACAACTGTGTCTCTTAAATGGCCTCCAGAACTTGGTGTGCTCACTTTTCCACAGAGCACCCCCACACCCCCCACTGACAACAGCTACAGACCGTCAGACTTACACTTCACACCTAACAAAAATGAAAGCTCACTAACACCACTATTGCATCCGTTCCAGACATTCCAAGTATATTATCTCATTTAGCCCTCCTGAGATCCCTGAATAGCAGCTATTGTTTCCTTCTTTCGAAGCTAAAGAAATTGACACTTAAATGGGTTACGGGACTTTCATAAAGTCACTCATCTAAATTAAGTGATACTCAGTGTGATCTGGGTAACTTCAAAGACACCCTGTCTTTACTATTCCAATCCCTTAGTATGTATACAAGCCCGCACTACAAGATTTTGCAACAGCTCTGAAGAAATGGGAAGTGCTGTGATACAATGCACAAAGCCCAGGACAGCCTGCAAGCCCGCTTCCGCGGCAGCGTGCTTTTGTTCGGCCACTCACTGCCATCCTGACCGCTGTCCAACCAGCCTCTCCTGGCTTAACAATGCCTCTAATTGGAAAATGGGCATGCGGCTTGCTCCCGGACTTAGCGGGTATATCTGGACTGACTCTGGAACTCTGAAAATCTGTACATACTTCCACATACAAAAATATGAACACATTCGTGGCCTTATAAATAAAAGAAAGAACTAAATATATGAGACAAAGGAAAAGTTCAGTGTAGCTAGCTGGCTGACGATTCTCTACCCCTTTTTAACAAAGACAGATTCAAGCGACTTGAGGAAGAAGTGACAGCCAGAGAGAAAGTTTTTCTGAATCTTAGATCTGAGCTCCACCTTTTTAGGAAGAGTAGAAAACAACAGATAATCTCCCACCAGCCCTTTCTGAAAGGCGTTACTCTGGACACACATCTCTGCCCCCCCCCTTTTTTTTTGCCTTTTAACCACACTCTAAAAGTTTTTACTTAATAATTGTGCAACGAAGCCCCCAATGTTTTAGGAAAGCATGAATTTATCAAAAGTCAAAATAAAGATTTTTAAATTCCCCACAGATATCTTTTGTGATATAAATTCAAATTGTGAAAGAAAAGCAAAGAAGGGGGAGAGAAAAGTCAGGACTCTTCATTTTCTAGTAATTCTACTCATATTATGATCAGCTTTGAAATTTTGCAAAAATTTTAGTTGTTCTAGACTATAAGAAGTTTTGAGGAAATTTACTTAATGTCCCTAGTTTTTCTCAATTACTTAAGACAATGAATATTTAAATCAACATATTCACTTCACGCTAAACATGTGCTACCCGAGCATTAAAACATTACAGGTATATGAGATCCCTAATACCTAGTGACAAGAAGGAAGGAAATATACAACCATTGATTACTCCGTAGTACAAATGCACGCCTGTCATTTACACAATCAATGACAACCAAGAGAAGAAGAGTATTAACCAAGAAGCCTGGGTTCCCACAGAGCTCTGTCCCAACTAGTAGCACCTAAGTTCAAAGCATAATGGAATTACTCCAAAAAACATACTTGCTACTCCCTATCTCACCCCTAGTGGTGGGCTATCAGACAAACCAATTCCGTTCCAGATGGCAGTTGCCACGCTGACTAGTATGAAACAGTAATGTGTGGCCCTATGAGCGTGCCGATTCACCTGGTTCCTAGTCAGACTCTCCTGTTATCAGTCAGCAGTTCACCCGTAACACTATCCGCAGAGAGTAGCTATGGTCCACGCGGAAAACCAGAAAAGTTTCTACTGCCATTTAAAGAAGTTGTTGCTTTCTAAAACTGGATGTGAGTAAGAGGAGGAAGAGGAAGTATTAAGTCCCTAAACTAATTAACGAAATAAGGGGAGCGGGGGCGTGCAGGAAAACAATGATAATTAGTATGTCCCCTTGGTTAACCAAATCCACACATACATTCATTCTGTATGTGCACAAACATCAGCGCATCATAAACCGTCTCAAGTTCGAGCCATTATTCAGCCCGACATCTGCACATGTTTATGCGTCTCTCCAAACAACCTCTTGAACACCCTGCTGGAGCCGTCATTTTTTTCTTCTCCCTATCTGGCAGATGGCAAGTCAACAATCGGCATCAACAGCAGCCGAGTATCTCCCCCTCTGTCCTACCCCCCTCAACAGACACAATAATAACTTCTTTGTGCTTCCCTACAATGCAGCTGCTTAAACCATTTCGCTACAAGGCTGCTTTGCCTTAATAAAAAAAAAATCCCTTCTGTCAAGTCTAAAAAGCAGCATAATGTTAAGCAAGCTAAAGCCACAGCACAGCTGCAGACGGGCAGACACACTGACAGCTCCTCCCTTAACAAAGCCCTGTGAATTGAAGGGGGTTCATCTGAGGCTCACACAGTAATTAGTATGAAAAAGTCCGACAGCCTCTATTATGCTAAGGGAGAAAAAAAACTGGACAGAACTGGGCTGCTGTTTTGCGTCAGGACTTCTGCTGCAGAGTAGATAAATCATGTTGGGTTTTCTTCTCTCTTTTTAAAGACAGTAATAAGGAGGATGAGAGAAGCTAATTTGAAAACTTGGACACAGTAATTGTACCATATGGTGAGCATTTATCCTTTCTGAAATGCACGCTAACAGTCACTTACATGCACACTGCTTTGTTTTACAGTTGTTATTCTCTCTACCATATTCATAAAACGGATTTGAATATCTGATACTCAAGAGAAGTTGTATGTAATTAGCAACAGAACTGCCTGGGTTTAATTTATTGGCCTTGCACTGCAATCTAGTAAATGCAAAACAACATTAAACAATGTGTCCACTTTGTAAAATGCTTTTTCTTTAACTCAATTAAAAAAAAAAAAGAACGGATACGGGTTCATTGGACTATTGCTGGTTCACTGGACTGTTGCTAAGTTAAGGTAGGTATATTTTGAAAACTCCCAAAGAGTAAGCAGTGGCTCTTGGAAAGATTCTACCAACCCATTTCAAAGACACCAAATCACCAAGAGAAGGACCTTCATTAGGACCATCTGGTTCACCCTGTATTTCACTGAAGCAGATGTAAGCCTCCATACAGATCAGCAACACCAGACCTAACAGAATTTCCTTGTGGATGTCTTCAATTTTTTTTCAAGAAAATCTGTCGGTTATTAAGTACTATACGGCAAACGCCATGCTAGGCACAGGGAAAATAATACAATGTCAGAAAGTTCTCACATTTTAAAAATAAAATAGAGCATAAACTGACTTAGTATTTTTGTTGGTCCACTTCAAAATTCTATAAAAATCTGCCTATTTAAAAAGAAAAGTCTTTAAAAACATTAGGGCATTTCTTATCAAGGTCCAGTGTACATCAAAATGACATTCTTCTGGCAAAAAAATATATAGTAAATAATTATAATATTAGTTTTTCTCTAGTAAGCAAATTCATTTTAATTCCAGCTGTATGCCCCTTTAGATAAAAACGTAAAGTGTTTATCTACCTTCTGTGAACTATGTTTTAAACGCTCCGAAATACCTGACTAGAACTCATATGAATCATTAAAATTCCAAATGGAGTGAAATCACAGGTCTGAACTTCTACAATTTACATGTATCCACAATTACTGTTCTGGATCAATATATTTGGAACACAAAGAAGTCAAATATTTTAAGGAGTTATAGCTCAATATAGAACTCAAATCCCTACTCAAGCTTGAAGTAATCTGTGTCTTTAAAAATTATATATCAGTATCAATGGTAATAACATCACAATGCTATACTGAAAGATTGTAACCCACCACAGATGGTAGGCATAATTACATTCAGAAGGAACATTCCCATCCAACTTCCACCAGTAATTTTCTATGATAAAGCTCTATCTCAGAAGATAAAATTTATCACCCACTACTAGTAGAGTGGCTATCCTTTATACTACCAGTTACTAGCATTGGGCCCCAGATCAATTTACCTTCAGATAAAATTTCATTTTTGTATTCTAATTTAAAGTTTAAAATATTAAAATGCATCTTAAAAGCTTATTATGCTAGATCAGAATTTGACTTGACAGACACTGATGTTTCGTTTCAGAACTATCTGATGGGCAGAACATGTCTGTGTCTGTAGGTATCCCCTCAAACCAGGTGGACCCCAATATATCAACGAGGTCGTGGCCCTGGTGTTTAACAAGGGCTCAAGTCCACAAAAACAAACAAAAGAAAAACGTTTTCCTAAAACTGCACACAATTATATAGTAAGTATCCTGGTTAATTAAATGAGCAAAAGGAAAATACAGGGGTGGAAAAAACTAGGTTTACAGTTGTGAGTGTGTGAAACATACAGATTATTCTTGCACTGTTTTCCATACACACAAACGTAAACCTACTTGTGCCCACCCTGTACTGTTTGGAAAACAGGCAGAAAGATGTGACCACCAATAAGTGATCCCTTCGTCACTTAAGCATAAAGAGCCATTCTCTGTGGTGAAACATGAACTTGATTTTTCTTGTTAGGAAAATCAAGTTTAGAAAATGTTTGTGGGCTGAAAGCTATGTTTAGGTACCGTACTGAGGATGCTGGCTAGGAACGCAGGATCTAGACATTTGATGGAATAACGGAGGGCCTGGCTTCAGAGAGCTGTTGCTACCTACAGCATGTGGTCATCCCTTTTTCTTACCCAGCTCTAGCAACGATTTCTTAACTCTCTGAAACCATTCTGCATTAGGTCAGTGATAATAACTTAAAAGTCAAATTGGCCACAGGGATAAATTAAGACCGCCGTAAGAGCCCCGCTAATAAGAAGCATTTTTCAAGAGCACGGAGAGTAGTTTCAGAAGGATGCTTCCTTTCCGCAGTCACAATTCTGTAGACCGCCCTTTACCTACGGGGGCATGGTGACGGGGAAAACTAGACCAGACGGAACGATGCTGTTCAGAAAAGGTTCAAGAATTGAGAACTGCAGACCGAATGAGCCTAGCATGGCTGGGAAGCATTCTCATATTGATTCACCTGCAATATGTCTTTTTAAGAGTTCATTTGTGTATGCCGGAAAAGCCAAAAGTTAATGTTTTCTTCTTCAGTGAGAGTAACTGAAGTCTGCATGAGAGGTGTAACAGACACCACACACAATTTATAACGTATTTGCGAATCTTTGGCCCAAGTCTGTCACCACTAAGAAAAACAAAGTGGTTGGTGTCTGCTGGTGCCTTAACAAAGATGGCAACCTGACCCCAGGTTAAACTTAGCACAAGGCACGAAATCCCACTGAAGCTAACACACGCAAAGGTTGGTTTACTATAAGAACACAAACAGTCATCCAAGGAAGAGAGCTGTGTAGAACTTACGCAAATTAGATTTGGCAAATGACATCACTCCCCTAAGTCTTGTTCAGGGATGATGTGTGGTCTGGTCTCAGTCTCTGGTCCCTCATCTCTCTCTTCTCTCCGTCTGTTCCATGGCTCCTACCACCCTCCTTCAGCTCCCAGTGTGTCTGCTGCGTTTTCCACATTCTCTCTACTCACTAGCTCCTGGGCCTGGTCACCAGTTTTGTGCCTTCCTAAGTTCAGCTCACAGTCAGCCAAACTGGCAATTCTAGCCCCAACACACTGATATGGCTTCACCTCTGCATCCTGTAGCTGCTTCCATCTTCCACCACATACCTCCTGGGAGGAGCTCATGGGTCACATGCCCACTGATGAGCTTGCCCTGGGCGGGGGTGTCTGCCCAGAACCATAGGAGATGAGGGCAGAGAGGCTTCCCTTGGGGAGGGCTACACTTAGCCATGCTGGCTCTGTGTATTTGTGTGTGTCTCAGGAAACAGACTTCTAGTTACTGGATTAGTGGCAGAAACTGGAGAAATTACTAATAATTAAAGGCTGTGTGGAATAAGTCTCTGAATATGTTAAAAAGCAAAAACTTACCCCAAAACTCCTCTGTTTTGTATGACTACTAGACAGAACTATTAAGACAACTATTAAGGCATCCAGGCAAAAGCCGCTTGAGTCTGTCATTCACTGTTATTATAAAATGGTCATGTTTAATACTAGTGAGTAGTTTTTATTTAATATATCCAAAAATAACACCAATCTGCCTTGGCTTGTGTGGCTCAGTGGATTGAGTGCTGGCCTGTGAACCAAAGGGTCACTGGTTCAAGTCCCAGTCAGGGCACATGCCTGGGTTGCAGGCCAGGTCCCCAGTAGGGGGTGCGCAAGAGGCAACACACTCATGTTTCTCTCCCTCTCCTTCTCCCTCCTTTCCCCTCTCTCTAAAAATAAATAAGTCTTTAAAAAAATAATACTAATCTAGTAATCACTTAGAAGCGTCTAAGTGCTTTCCGTCTGACTATATAATACAAGTCCAATTTGTATGACAGGCCTTCAGTTACCACTATTGTGAACTGACAATCCGAATGTCTTTCCAAGAGGAGTCCTGTCCTGCAGTTTTTGGATGGTGGGTCAAGATGGTCAACTCTCTAAACTAAGAAGTATCGCGAACACCACGAGCACTGGCAGGCTGCACCTGGCAGACAGACAGGGCTGCGAAGGTCATAGACGCATGTTGCGTAACCAAGGGGATATGATCTGAGAAATGTGTTGCTGGGCCACTGTGTCATGTGAACACCACAGAGCATGCTATTCACACCCAGATGGCACAGCCCACCGCACACCTGGGCCATGTGGTCAGTCTAGTGGGGCTGCACTGCAGGCGGGCACGGCATGGGTCACTGTACCCAATGCTGTCAGCAGCTGTAGCGTAACAGGAAACATTTGTGAACATAAACATATCTAAACATGAAAAGTGCAGTAAAAACGTGATACAAAAGATTTTTTAAAATGGCACACATGTACAGGGCGCCCACCACGGATGCAGCCTGCGAGGTGGAGGGTGCTCTGGGCCAGTGAGTGAGGACTGAATGAACGTGAAGGCCCGGGACACTACTGCAGCCTCTATAAGCACTGTCCACTCAGGTCACACTACATTGACTTTAAAAAATTAGGTCTTCAACAATGTATTAGCCTTAGCTTACTCTAGCATTTTTAATTTTCTAGAGCTTTTTGACTTGCAGTAACAGCTCAAAACACAAACACATTTTATAGCGGGACAAAAGTATTCTCTTTTTTGTATCTTCATTGTATAAGTTAGTTTCTATTTTTAAACATCTTAATCTTTTTTCATTTTTTCCACATTTCTGTTAAAATTTAAGACATACACGCCAGCCGCGGCCTTCACAGGGCCAGGATCTACGGTACCAGTGTCTTCCTCCGCATCTCCTCCAACTGGAAGGCCTTCCGGGGCCACAACGTCCGTGGAGCTGTCATCTCCTGTGACGACAGTGCCTTCTCCTGGAACACGTCCCGAAGGACCTGCCTCGGGCCCTTCTTCCGGAGGTCTCCCTCTGTTCAGAGGCCCGACCATGGGGGGCTGACTTATTTCTTTTTCAACACAGATTTGCTGGTAAGCAAGCAATGCCCCAGGGAACGTCCCTCTCCATCGATGGAAGCCTTTCCCTGCTGGATCTGTGTCTTCACACTCTGTAAGAAGCTGGTCGAGGTCTGCAAGAGCTTCCGACAAACCCTTCACTGTAACTTCTCTTGGGGCTCCTTTTCCTTTACGTCTCCTGCACCTTCCTTTTCTCTGGCCTCTTCCTCAGCTACGCGTTCCTGTTCCAGTTCCAACGGCTCCTCATTGGCCAGTGTCCTCAGGATCCACCTCTCGGGGCTCCTCAGTGTCACCTGCATCCACACCCAAGTGAAAGGTGCCTGCCAGCTCGACCACAGCCTTGTGGGTTTTTGCAACCTCCGCGTCCTTGGCGACTCCTCAGAAGTCATAAACAAACCTCTTGAGTGTCTTCCTCCATATGCATTTCACACACTCCTTGGTGACATCATCCCAAGCCCAAGCAACATCCCTGATGCGGTCACAGATGCTGCGGTCCTTCCAGAAGTGCAGTCGGGCCTTCTCTGTGTCTTCCTCAGTTGTAGCGACAGCCAGGGCAAAGGTGCACCTCAGGTTATAGGCCCTAAGACCTGCTGAAACTCCTTGATCCACTGATCGGGTCAAAGAGGAGGTATTTGGAAAGAGAAGCAGCACTCTGATACTGGGATGAAGATCACCAATAGAATGAGGATGTCTGGGAGCACAGTCAACCACAAGCAAATTCTTGAAAGGTATCTTGTTCTCCAAAGAGTAGTTCTCCATTGCGCTGCCCTAGTGATTCGGGAGGACACACGGGAGGAGGAGCGGGGCACCCACGGCCTCTTCCTGCCCCCGCGGCTCACTGGCCGCGTGTGCTCACCGATGAGTTTGCGGGCCCTGGGTTCTCCCTGTGCCCGGTCACAAACGGTTTCAATCTCTAGCCTGCAACACTGACATATTCGTATTCGGAGGATACGAATATGTCCCTAGGCAACAGGAATTTTTCAGCTCCACTATAGTCTTGTTATACGCGATTTGTACATGTGGTCCTTCCTTGACCAAAAAAATCAGTATGTGGCACATGACTATTTAATTCATCAGAGGTCTAAAACTTAGTTTACCAGAGAAAAAACTTTACTAATATAAATGGTAGTTATTTCTACACAAGTCGTTATTTGGAAAAACACTACCCCGTAGTAGTTATAAAGCTTGGTATTTTTACGATACGTCTCTTTTTTCACGCCCATTATTTCATGCGAGCCTCCCCTCAACTTGTGAGGCAGGTAGGTAAGGTAGTAACATCCCCATCGGTATTCCCTGCCCCTGTAGATGGCGCACAAGCAGTAATGGGGAGATGTCCTGGTCAAGAGTTCCAAAACCCTAAGCACCTGATAAGAGACAAGAACGAGATACTGAGCTTCCTATTGCTGGAAGCCCATACGTCGAAGATACGAGAAAAGACATTTGAGTGGACACTTGTGGCAAATTGCTCTTTAGTTCACTTTTAACACTAAAATTCTAGGATGTTATGATTTTATGCATTTGGAAACTAAGATGTAGATCTGTTAGGAGACATGCCAACGGACCCCTTGTTCGGACTTCAATTCCAGTGCAGTTCACAAGGACTGCAGACCGTAAAGCACAAATTCTATACTATACTCGTAAGACATCCTGGACACTCAACTCGCCTCTAACAGCATCTCTATTTTCAAATGAATCCAGCACACTGGATCCAGGACA
>PVKM010005272.1:0-48502 GCA_004027735.1 Carollia perspicillata
TGTCCATGTGTCCTTTATACTTGTTCCTATAATCCCCTCCCTTTTTCCCTGAAATTCCCTCCCCTCTCCCCTCTGGATACTATCATCCCCTTTTCTATTTCAATGTCTTTGGCTATATTTTGTTTGCTTGTTTGTTTAGTTGCTCAGGTTCCTGTTAAAGGTGAGATCATATGGTATTTGTCCTTTACTGCCTGGCTTGTTTCACTTAGCATAATGCTTTCCAGTTCCATCCATGCTGTTGCATTGGGTAGGGGCTCCTTTTTTCTTTCTGCCAGATTATTTTTAAACTTTGCTTTTATAATATTAAAATCCTTTATTTTGTAAATTTGAAATTCTTCTTCCTTATTTCCTATTGTATAGTTGATTATTGCTTCTATTCTATTTCCTCTTCTTTTCATTCGAGAACTTGCACATTTTATAATTTGGGACACCATCCTAACTGTGCCAGAAATGTCCCTTTTTTTCCTCAAGGCTGTCATTTATTTTTTTTCCTACTGTGTTCTGGATAGGCTATTCAGTGTGTGCAACCTGCCACTGAAGTTGTGCTTTGCAATATCTGATCTGCTCTCAACTGGCACAAATGTAGATTCTTTCAGGTGTAGATTTTCAAATTTCAAAATGTAGATTTTTTGGTTTTATTTCCTTCTCTCATTTAATGTAGTGAGTTTGTTTCCCATTTTGATGGTGAATACACTCAGTATGTGTACCTGCTCTAATTTTTAGAGGGCATATACTTTATGTCATATCTGATGACAATAGACAGGTGCTCTAAAATGTTAACTTCATACTATTTTATGTATTTATTAGACTATGATATTCTTGAAGGCAGAGATTTTTGTCTCACATACTATTTAGATACACAATATGTATTTTTGTATTAATTACTCCATAATTTAAATAAAATCATGTTAAATGCAGTGTACTATGGTGGATTGAACCCTTGAACAGTACAAAGGCATTAATAGAAAAAAACTTGTGATTTCTGAATAAAGTTCATAGTCATATTAATGTGCCAATGTTATTTCTTAATTTTGACAAATATAAAAGCTATATAATATTAGGGAAGCTAACAGTTAGCATTAGGGAAGACTGTCTGACAGTACATAGAAAATCTGTACTACAATTATTCCAAAATAAAATGTTTATTTAAAAATTATAATGAGAAATTTATCATCATCATTATTACATTGAAAGATGACATCCAAAAAATTTCACAATCCAAATTGGTTCTGGGCCTCAGCTGTCGTAGGTAATAATGAAATACATTGCTAATTCCTTACCCCATCTCTGTTATTAAAGACCACTCTTCTCCCACTAAATCTAACTGGTTGAGTCTAGAAATACTAGGGGTGGTATAAAATTGACCACACAACCTTGTTTTAAGTGGTTCCATTCTGGCAGTTTCATAAACTGCTGCTCTCAAACTTTTGGAAAGTCTCCCTTGCAGCTTCTGCGAGAGGCCAGTTCTTTGCCAGTTCACAGATCATTGCCATTGAACTCTGCACAGAGTTCGGAGAATGCTGTTCTTACTCACTCCCTGCTGTTCTCTGTCACCTTGTTGTAAAAATGGTCCTGTCAGCTTTACCCATTACCCTTTATTGTCCATAGAATGACATATCTGGTCCTGTAGTCTAACTAGTAAACAGAAATCATTCTATTCTCCTGACAAAATTTAGGATACTCTTGACCTTCCTTCAGTCAAAAAAGTAATAGACTACAAGCCTTCAACATGTCTGGAAATAGGCATGGGTTCTACTTTGTACCCTAAGCTGGGCCACTAGGCTACGGCTTACATTTTCGGTCTAAGGTTAATAGGAAAGTCATAGGGAATGCTAAAATTTAGACTTGACTGTGACCTGGCCTTCAGACTGGACTCGGTCCAGTTGGTCATCCTGACTAGGAAAACTAATGACCAATGGCAACCAAGTAATACAGTGTCTGTCTGCTTGTTCACATTGTCAGAGGTGAAAGACCTCCTGTTCCATTTTAGAAACTCTATTCAAAAAGAAAATATGTCTAGAAGATATTGTTTACAGTTACTTCACACATTTTAAGTTTTTGAAAACCAGTGTTGTCTGCCCCTGAAAATAAAGATCAATAGATGTAATTTTGAATGTATACTTGGAAAGCTTGAAATGGCTCTGGGGTGAGTATGGGTCATTTTCTACTTTCATGAATTTAACTGCTCTTGTCATGATCCTGTCAGAGTTTCTGCTGAAGCTGAGAGCCTTTTCAAGTTCTTTGCCCTGAAGACTTCTCTGGGTTAGCTGAAGAGGTTGGTGCTTGGTAGAATCTTGGTTAATGTCCAGATATCTAAATGGATGCAGCCAGTAGACATAAGAAGTGGTTTTTCTTCTCAAATAGACCCCAGCATTCTAATTTTTTAAAAAAATGCTATATGATCCTATACGAGGAATCTAATGAGCAAAATAGAACCAAGGGCATAGAATCATGGACAGACTGACAGCTGTAAGTTGGGAAAAAGAAGGGGGAAATTGATTGAAAGAAAGGAAAGGCATTAGTCAAAGAACATATGTGAAGGACTCATGGACATGGACAATGGTGAGGGATTGATATGGGACTGGGAGCAGGAGTGGGATGGGTAAAGGGGAGTGAAGGGGAAAAGAATGGTGCAACTGTAATAACATAAACAATTAAAAATAAAAATAAAAATAATAAATAAAATTGAGAAAGAAAGAGAGAGATATAAAAAAGAGATTTTTATCCACTTATTTATGCATCCACTGGTTGACTCCTGTATGTGCCCCGATTGGAGATTGAACCCATAACCCCACTGTATCAAGACAATGCTCCAGCCAACTGAGCTACTCAGCTTGGCCTATCTCAGCATTCTAAAACATAACAGTTCCCCTGGATTCAGCCCACTATTCTTCATTCTTGGTTAATAATCACATCGATTTCTCTTATCAAAAGAATTTCCATTTGGAATAATGCCAGAGGATATAATGAATATAATTTGTTCTTAATGCCTTTTCTAATTGCCTTCATTTACTTAATATTTTACACTATGTTCCAAGAAATTAAAAGGTTGTTTTATTCCATTTTCATATCATCTTATTTTTAAGTGTAAAGTTTTTCATGACAAATACAAATAGGATTCCAGGCCTGAATAATTTAGAGTAAATACCAGAGGATTTCTTGGCTTACCAAGCAAGGGCTGAGGACTTTTAAATTGAGCATAAATAAGAACTATACTATATGTAGTATAAAATGGCTAGAGTTTGTCAGCACCTAACATATTGTTTGTACTCAATAAATATTAAATAATAGCATTTACTAAAATGACAATTTCATGAGTCACTACCTTTTCAGAACAGAAAAAGAAGAATTGCCTCCAACTATTTTGCAAAATTTTGAATAAAAGCTCTAACTCATTTAAAGAACAGGTATTTCAGACTAAAAGGATATTAAGAAATAAAAATAAATCATATTTTTCCTAAATTCAAAATAAAAAGGTAATGGAAACTAAATTTATTACACCTCTAATTGTGTCAAAACAAATTTATCTAATTTTATTCTGAAATCATACTCTAATCATGAAATTTTATTAATACCCACATATTTGCTGTTATTTTTATTTTTTATAATTCAACACCCTCATTCACTAAAAATGGCCCCACAGTTTTTAAATGTTTGGCCAGAGGCAGAGGCACTATAGTTGTGTTTTCTGGACCTGACTGCATATTGGAATCATCTGTGGGTTTTTCTGGTTTGTTTTTAACACAGATTTCCAGAGCCCTCACCTAATTTCTAAATTATAATCTCTGACATTGGGGCACAGGAATCTGTATTTTTTCTCAAGATCTTTAGGGATTTCTGATCACCAACTGACATTAAAAAATCATTGCTGTTTGTTATTAGTATTTTTTAAAAAGTATTCAATAAATGGAATCCATTGTTGTTAACAATTTAAAATCCAACAGGAAAAACCCTGTCTTGATGTGTTTTTAAATTAATCTAGCTTTTCATTTCTACATTCTTTTTAAAGAAGATAGGTGTTTTTCTAGGCACTTAGCCCTAGTATTTAGAATAAGGCTTAGCTTTCCTCTCCACATGCAGGCTGTCCCTTGTTCTTACTGATTATACTGTCCTAACGTCTTCTTAATTAATCCTTTCTTTTCTCTTTTATAATACTACTGCCCTAACTCCGATAATAATTATGATCCTGGTTTACATCTTTAGTTGTTTCCCTGTTGTGGGAGAGAAAATGTATACATCCTAGCTTGGTAAGAGAGTACATAGTAGTTTGGGTCCAGGGTTTCTCATTGGTTATATTCATGTCACTACAACATGACACACTGAGTGGCTTCTTTCCTTTTCTTTTTAAAATTTCTTTGGGTTTTGTTTGTTTGTTTGTCTTTTGTTTGTCTACCCTCTGCATGGGGAGTAACATTGAGGATTATGGGGAAATGTGTTGATCTAAGAATTATTTGAATTGGATTATATAGGAAGGGTAGGGATTTTTCCAAGCCTAGGAGATAAAGCAATTGTGTATAAAGAAAATAGAGTAAAGCACTTCAACACCACCTCTTTATCCTAGGTTAAATCTAGTCCAGGACCATATTTTTTATTACAAATTCTACCTAATAACATGCAATATATGTGATCCTAGAGGTACTTTCAACAGTAAAGCAGGATAAATCTGGCAAGTACATTTCCAAAAATCTTCCAAATTCATCTGTGACCTAGTGGTTAGATACTGAAACTTTTCTCATTAGATAAAAATTTAGGTTATATTTCTGAGGAATGTTGTAGTTTCCTTATATATAAGATGGAGCTTTTAATTTATTTCCTAATTATGACCACTAATATCTCTTGATGTTTCTGAATAATTATAGTTCTTACTTTCTAACTGTGTCAGTCATCAAGTTTCTACATAGCATAATTGAAAATAATGTATATTGCAAATCAAATATTCAATATACCATAATTTCTTGTATATATAAATTGTTGGACCAAATCAATTTTTAAAAAAAAGGAAAGAAAGAAAATTGTGATGTCATCTTAAAACCCTTCATTTTACACGAGAGATACAACATTTTAACCAAGCTATGACTGGTAATGTATTTTCTTACCTTTCTAATATTATCTTTTGCTTAAAGCACAAATTTCTCTCATGTCTTCTCTCTGAGTCTGTAGTCTATGAGATTGCTTTCCCTGTACTCTTCTGGCCCTATTGTAGCTTTTTTTTTCTAATTACCAACTGTGATGCTCTGAGATATGAACACTGGCTCTCTTTTTTAAGTAGTGTATGTAAGCTCTCTTGTTTTAAGCCCTAAGAGGGCATATATGACTTTTGTCTAGCCATATATATTTGTTTAAACAGTCTCAAATAAAAGTTTGCATACTTACCTACCTTTTACCTACTTCTCCAGTTTAATCTCTCACTGTCTTTAATCATGCCCTGCTTCCACCTGGGATGACCAACCATCTCAGTTTGCTCAAGGGTGTGGGATTTCCCAGAATAGTCCTAATGCTACCCTATTTTCTTTGTCAGGGAGATTGCTGATACTTGGCCAATGTCTGAAAAATGACATGGCTTTTTCTTCATCTAGAGCATTCTTCCTACCAACTAACTCTTCTTTTGAAACTCAGTTCAGGCAGAACCTCCAGAAACTTGTCTCTGAGCTTCCAAATCACCTGGCATAAAATATCCTTTTCATGTAGTTTCAAGGCATAGATTATAAACATCCATCTTCCATTTCTAAACTCTGAGAGCTATTCTGTATCTCCAAAATGCAACTCAGTAGTTCAAGAAATATAGTTTGTATGAATAAAGGGAAGAATTTCTGTCTCTGGAGGGAAAGTAACTCTTGGCCTCCATACTTTCAAGCATTCAGTTAGTAGTAATTGCTACCATGTAATGAGTCCACAGTGTGTCCCAGTACTTTTCAACATGACCTTGCTCACTCTCCCCACATCCTATAATTATCCCAAAGGCAAGTAGAGCTGCTTATCCAAGATCACTGTGTTAATAAACACTCATACACCAAGAAAGGTCCTGCCCTTTACTACATACCTTCCTGGATCAATATGTTTAGGAAATCAAAATTGATCAGCATTCAGAAAGCTAATATGAGTATATGCTTTATAATATCAAACATCTTAGTATATTCTCAGTATACCCTGTAATCAAACACATTAGTAGATGAATATTCACAGTAAATAGCATACTGAGTGGCTGTAAATAATCTCTCATAAATTCAGATTAAGTTTTGTCTTCACATGTATTTTGGAAAACATTTTCTTCTACTTCCTATTTTTTTCTTTTTCATATTCTTGGAGGATTTTAGATTAAAAAAACATGGACCTGAAGTATATCTGGTGTACCTAGGATTTGCAGTCAAATCTGTCTGATGTCAGAGACCAAGGCCTCTATGATATATTTCTTGCTGGATTACTCTGCCTAACTGTGATGTTCAACAGAACTTTTACTGCCCTGCAGCTTAGCTTTCTTAGTGTTTCCTGAAAAAGGAGTTACTTTCTATGACATCATAATATATTGCAGACAGATTGTAGTAAAGATCATTCTTAAACAGTCAAGACAGTTTCCTATAAATACTGAATAAAAGGTAATGTAGTATTTCTGATATGGGTTAGGTGTACTCAAGAGTTTTGGACTTTTAATGTCTTCATCAATAATTATTTCAATTGACAGCATCTATGTATTTAGAACTGTGCCAAGTAATAGAATTTATATGCTATGATGAATGATTTGTTTGTTTTGTTTTATGATTTCATATTATTACAACATATATATCTACTACCATTAATTTTATGTTAAGAATGTTTTGAGGAGTTCATTGCCTCCCTGTGGAAAGCATAGAGCTCCCTGGAGTCTCAGTGAGCAGGGCTCATAAACCCAAGGGTTGACTCTTACACAGTGCACATGTGGGTGATTTGTCATTTGAAAGTCCTAAATGCATATTTTGTTTAAATTGTTCTCATATTCTGCTTTACCTCAGCTGCTGAAGAATTTGTCATCTCATCAATCATATTTATTAAGATTTCGTACTCTTAAAATATTCTCCAGTTGATCTCAAATTGCTTTAATTTTAATCCTGAATTTTGGACCATTTCAGGGAAAAATTAATACATCTTGATTAAGTAGTCATTAAAATAAAATGAGAAAACAATCCTTTAGAGAACTAGGCAGGATTACTTGTCGAATGCTGGTTATTTCTCTTGTTTGTTCATTTTTGTCCTTAGGGCTCAGTCCTTACTTAGTAAGTCTCCTCTTTTATTTTAGGTAGAAATTATATTGGTGAAAAAGCATATTGGAATTGGAGTTTATAATATTATTTATCAGTTCTAATTTTGCCTACTAGATGTCTACATGGCCTTTAGTTTATTTGTTTGTATGTTAAACATGTTGGCTAACAGTATTATATATCAGATCTTAAATGCATGGTATTTTTTATCTTACTCAGCTAAAACAGCATAAAAATAGTTCTTCACTCTGCTTTTTATCCTGGTTATATTTGTCTTTGTTGTTATAATTCTATATATAAAAGATATAAACTTACTTTTTACATTTGGGTAAAATATAAAATATTCAGTTACCCATCCAGTTGGTTTAAAATGTGCAGATGTTTGGCCTCTTACAGGCAAGCAGCCTAATTAATTTTTCCCCTTTCACTGAGATGTTTGTCTTGTTCTGACAAAGTATAGTAGAAAGAGCAATATTTATAGGGTCAGAAGATTTAAAATTTTCCCTTGATTCATTTGTGACCTGTGTGACTGATTGCAAGTCCATGAAATTTGGTTACTGAAGATACAAAATCAAATATTTTAAGTATTTTCTTAAAGAAGACCTTTATGTTTTTGCCTCAATCATTTGTAAAATAGAGGAAATAATGGCTAACTTGAAGATTGTCATAAAGGTTTGTACTGACAATGGATGTAGAAGTACTCAGCATGAGATATGCAATAAATTCCCAGCAGGAGCTTTTTGAACGTGAACTGGAGTTTCATCACCTGTAAGATGGGAATGATTATTCCTTGTAGGTGCCGCCTACGTCTGCTTAGCATGGGTCTGTTTTCTTTCTTTCCCTATTCCTACCATAGACTTTACATGAGGATGAAACAATAAACTCATTGTAAAAAATTTAATAAACGTATAAAAGCCCATCTAGATGGAACTTGTTAAGGTAGCTTGCATATTTTATTGTTTAAAGTCTTATTTTTCTATTTCTGTTCTTTGCTCACCTTTTTTCTTTGTCCAAATGTAACACAATTTTATAAGCAGTTAGTAAGCTATTAGGTTGTATAATCTTAAGGATGCAACTAGGAACTTTTAAGCAAAAGCAGTTTCATGAAACCCAGGTCTCACAGAGCAAAAATTTTAAGACTCTTTGTTTAATTGTCATTATATAGCCTCCATTTATTAAGTGCAAATACACAATGGGGAAAAAGTAGGCTTACAGTTGTTGATATGGAAGATAATACAGCAATTAATAAATAATAATGCAAGAATAAACTGTGGTGTGTGTACTCACAACTGTAAACCTACTTTTGCCCAACCCTTTAGTATTAGTGTTAATATTTTAGACTTTTATGGGATAATACTTGACTGTGTATTAGTTTAGAGACACTGGAGAATATTGATCTGGGTACAATTTAGGAGACAGAGGAGAGGGCACTTAATAGGGAAGTAGAAGGGTCCCATGTATAAACTTAATTATAGTGAACTGCAGAAGAATAACCAATTTTCTTGTAGTATCCTTTTATTGGCTCTTCACTTGAACATTTGCTTGGTAATTATTTAGTAGCTGTTTGGGGGAAGTTTACTTTTTAATCAATTTCCATATAGCAGTTCTACTGGGAAAAATATAGTCAAGATTTTCTATCTGTGCTAAAATTGATAAAATTTTACATTTTAAAAAGTCATCTTAGCATAAGTTTCATCCACTCTATTTAGATGAATGACATTTTTTAAAGCTAGATGTGCCACCCACTTAATAACAAACAAGTTTATTTTGGGATGAAATAGTTCTGACTCTTCTTACTTATAGATGGAAGCCATGAAGTTCCACTTGTTATACCATAGTGTGAATAAGTTAAATGCAACTTTAATAACTATCCTGAGATTCATTATCCTAATATTGTTTCAGAATTATCTACGAATCCTTGGATTGCTAGCTAGCCTGGAATCTATGTTAAGTAATATGCATTATAGTGCATTGTCCACCAGATTGAGAATTAGAATACCCAATTTCTGATATTTTTTCTAACACCAATCATTTTATTTTTTAATTTTACTCTACAATTTAACTAAATTCCTATGTTGGAATTTGGTATACAAACATATTTTGAAAAATGTAAATCACTACACAAATGTAAATCACTATATTATTAGTTTTTTTAAGTATTTAATGTATATAGTCAATTTGTAAATAGTTTACCTTGCTTTATCTTGATACTTAAAATAGTTGGTTTATTGAAACTACTCATTTTCCTACTAATTTTCTATCCTTCCACCACCCAAATAAGTGGTTGAAGTGTGCATTCACATAACTCTAAGAAACTTCTTTGTTACATGTGTTCTGATCCTAACACAGGAAATTTGTGAAGATTCTGAGCTTACTTAAGCTGTTTTAGCTTTGAAGTGATATGTGGGAAGTTTATTCAGGTTTGCTTTTTTGTGCACAGCACGTAGAAATTACATCAAGCATTGCATAACACTGAAATTGATGAGGTGCACCTGCCCAGGACCAACATCTTTAGCTGTTATGCAGAAAAGGTTGTGACCAGGACTGATCCTGGGTAGGAAACTGGCCCCACAGAGTGGCATTTCAGCTTCCAGAAAGTATAAGGAGATTCTCATCGATTCAGATGTCATCACCTGGGCTTGTGTGCCCTCAATTGAGGTTCCTAGGGTCCTAAAGTCCATACCTTCCCCTTCTCAGAGAAGGTTGCTGATCTTACCACATCATCTTTTTCTGTATCTTACAGATCCATACATTGAAATGCCAGGCATTCATTTCACAGACTAACTTTGCAACCAAAATATGAAAACTGTGACTTTCTCTCTACCAGTTAGATATATCCACTCCATATTTTGAATGGGTCACTTATCACACAAAGAAGCAAACATTAAATTCGGGTGAGGTAGCAACAACAATATCTAAAAACCATATTCAGTAGGAGCATCCACTATAGGGGCCACCTGTGCAGAGAGAACCAGCAGGAAAACCATGGCCTCTGCCCACTAGCTCTGGCAGATTTCTTCCTCGATCCACTTTTGTTTGCAGTTATGGAGTAATTCTTACTGGGATATTCTTTAAGACTTCTGTAGATTGAATGAGCTACTGTGTTGCCACCCTTCAAGGCTAGGCAGGAACAAATAAAATGGTATTTGTTCAGGAGGAAAAATATTCACAGAGCCTTTGGGATGTCCGGTATGCCTTTATTCATGGGTGGGTGAGCCATGCATGCTGCAAACTGTCTGTCTAGCTGCATGTCTCATGTCACAGCCCTTGCTCCCCAGTGTGGCACCCATTCTGGCACCTGTCCCCTTGCATGTTTCTCATCATCATTGTCCCCAGTAAGGAGTCCCTACCTGTGTAAATACTAGAGGGAAAAAAAGCCAGAAAACTGCCAAAACATTACATAACATAATTCTGTGCATGCAAGTCCAGTTCATATTATGGGAACAGTTTATCACACCCAGTCTCAAGGCTATGAGAACACTAATTATCAGGCCCCTCCACAGCTATGGGAACACTGCTCCCCCTGGTTACCCAGACATCTGGGTGAAGAAGCCACACTGCCTCCATTTATCCTACAGCTACCTAATATTTTAAAACAAATAGTTTATCTTTTTGTTTAGATTACCTAAACTTGATTTCTTGAAAATTAAGATAATCTTCAATATGTACTATTTTCTTCAGTGTCTTCCTGAAGTCTATTGTCTATAAAGGTGTCATGCTGTCTTGATTTGTCTATTGATGGTGGCTAAAATCACACAGTATTCCTTTCTAGCTTAAGTTTTCATTAATTTCCTCAGCTTGGCTGCTGTTTCATGTGAAAGACAAAAGATTTTTACATCTTTTTATATCTTCGGCTGTTTCATTCCTTATGGTGGCAGAGAATGTGCATTATCAAAATCCCCTTTATAAAGTCCATTCCCCAGCCTCCTCTGAAGTTAGGTATGAGAAGTTAGTAAACTCTCTCTGATGAAATATATATATATAAATAGTTAATGATACGTGAACTGAAGAACTGAGAAAAATCTTTACTGAGCTCCTTTAGGCTTTTTTCTTTTTTGTTGACCTTTCAGGGTGACCTTGGAAGCCTTGTATTAAAGATGGTGGAATGGCCATCAGCCTGGTGACTTGAGTGACTCTTGTTCAAGAAGGCCATAAACTTCTCTTCAACGTAACTAAATTCTAGACAGCTTATTTCAGACTCTAGGCTCCTGACCCCTTTTTCTTAGAGCATTTACTTTAGAAAATTTGTAGCAGTAAGCTCTTTTTCTGGCCCTTTGAGATGTAAAATTTTTAAAAAGATTCTTGCCAGTTTTACAACCCAGGAATACCTTTCTCAAGGACTCAGAGACCCTCCTTCTGAAATGTTATCAAAGAGGAATAGAGAGCTACTATCTTTCGGTTTCTAAAGGAGAACAGAAGCCTGATTTGACCAGATTCGAGGAAGTGCCTTCATCCAAGTGGTGAAACTGCCTCCTGTCATGAAGATAAGAAAAAGTTTACTTTTCCTTCGAGTAAAGTCGATTAGAAAACACAGATGACTTATGCTGTCCCCCTCACTGAAGTTTTTTTTTAAAACACCCTTTGTTTTAGTTCATTCGAGTTAAGACTGCATTCTAGTCTCACTCTGCTAAGAAAAGTATTCCATTGTCCTTAATCCACACAGACTAAATGAGAAGAGAATAAACTAAGGTATTAAGATACTGAAAATTTGGAGTCTACTGAAGTTTAGAATCTAACAAACCCTGACTATTGTGATGATGTTTATAGCTGGAAGCAGGGGAAAATTGTAATAAAAAGTATAAAAAATACTAACATGCCCTGCATTGGCTTAGTGGTAGTGCTATACACAAACATTTATAGCAGGCTGGGAATCTGATGACCCATATCCTATGGTAACATGTTTGGCAAAATTGAGCCTCTGACAAATTGGAATGTGGTCTAAATATTTTTCAAGACTGTAGCTCTATGAAAGGAGGGTGGAAAACCCAGGAAACTATTGAAAAACCTTGCAACTTTTAGCAGGGTATTGCAAAAAAGAGAGGCTCTGCCAGTAATCTTGAAGACTCAAAATGTGCAACATTTTTTAGACAAAGAGCCTCAAATTATTAGACAATCTATTGATGAATACATTCCAAATATCAGGAAATAAAAGTAAAACAATGCTTGAGAAACAAAGGCTTTGAAGAACTTTCATTTAGAAAAGAGACTCAACATATTATCTATTCTTATGTGGCAAGCATAAGGATAGATAATAATAAATGTAATCCCTTTGCACCCATACCTCAGACAGTCTGTAGGTAGCCACGATTGAATGAATTTCTGGAGAATGAGAGAAAGTAAAGCAACAGTGGACCATGGAGTAGAATGTGAATTTAATCAAGGATTCTTTCCCATTGTCAGGGGAAAGGTTTAAAATAGAAGCTACCCAGTAGGAGTCCATCTGTATTAAGAGTCTCATACCTGCTAAGTTTTTCTGATCTTCCCTTTTCAGAATGAATGTATTTACTGCTCTCATTTACACTGGCTTCATCCTTTGTAATGTGTATGTTGGAAGTAGAGTAAAGCAAAATGTTTATATTTTATTTTATAAATTGTTGCATCATGAGGAACCTTGACCAGACCTGATGGAAAAGATTGTGGATCAGAGACTAGAATTTCATGTAGATGTGACTAATGAAAGGGACTTTGTCTTATCTCCCTATCTGTGCTCTTCATAGAAAGAAGGCAAAGCATAGATATTTGGTGGCTTGAGAGGCTATCGTGGCAAAGACCAATCACTGTCCAAGAACATCATGTTCCTCTCTCCTCTGGGCATATAGCTAGATTCCCATATCCCATGCAAATGGAGGTGGTTGGTAGTCCATTTACGAATGGGATGGGAGCAGCCTATTCCATAAAATATCCTGCAAAGCAAGGAGCTGCTTATACTCTTTATCTCCTCCTACTTTATTGAGTTGTAGATACCTGGAATTCTTTGTAAACCAAGTGTTGAACAGAGTATAGCTGCTATGAACATGGATCTTGAGTAGTTATGTAGAGGACAGCTGTTCATTGAACCTGAACATTTACTGTAGACTATGAGTTGGAAATAAATAGCTATGTTAACACATTGCAATGTTTGGATTATTTGTTGGTGGAGTCAGTCCTTCCCTAACCAACTTAATGATAATGGCATTTTTTCCTATTCAATGAAAGAGGATTTTATATAGACATTAAGTTACTTTTAATTTCCAAACCATTATACTCCCATTTTCTTACTCAATCTTCATAGCAAGCCCAAAAGAGAGATCCCTATTGTATTGTGAATGCACTAGGAGAAGTTTTATTACAGAACCAGAAAATTACAGACCTGGCAGAGAATTTTAAACTATCTAAACCCAAAGCCCATGGTGTTTTTAGTATTGCTCTGAACATAGATATGGTTGATTGCACATTTGAAATTAAGGAAATTCCACTTTTTTATTTCTTTCAAAAATATCAGTTTCTTGCATTATGTTTTTCCTCTTAATGTGTCATTTACTAATACAGCTCTACTTTTCATTAGCTCATTAAACAAAGTAATATTTCTGTTTTCATGTATGGCACTTAGATTCCCATCTCTACCCTGACCTGAAACGTTCCTAATTGTGGAACTCAGTATCTATAACACTGTCTTTACATAGTAGCCCGTGGCAGTCACAGAGTTGGTCAATTCATCAAACAAGAAAGGCAACAAAAGCATAGCCAATACAATAAATGCATTTTTCTACTCTGTATGTTTAAGTGAGGCCAGGAAGATAATATGTGGGATGTGGCTGTATTTTTGTGTGATCGGTATCTGTTATCCATGAGACCATGTCTGTGCAAGCATTCTCACAGTGTGCTCTTCAGCAAAGTTTGTGATTATACCTCAATGAAATTTCATCCTCTGGATTTGTCTTTTCAGAAATAGCTTTTAAAACATTTTAACTCCTAAAGCTCCATTTTTATTAAAGCCAAGCTTCCTTTCTTCTAGTATGCCTCTGCTCTTCATCTTATATTTCACCATTATATGGAATACATTTAATTTTATCCTGTGCATTACTTACACAGTATGAGTTATTTCTGAGTAATTTCAGAAGTGAAGTTTCTAACTGGCCACTTTCAAGCCTTCCATGTTTAGGCAGGAGGTTTCCTGAGATACACACATCTGCCAATACCAGCTAAAAATATATGAACTAAAATTAGATTTAGTTTGATTTAGGATTCAATGAAATTTAATGTATAAAATAGAAAACTACCATTTGGTGGGGGTGAACTCGTCTTATGACCTAGGCAGTATATGAAATTCCTTTTAGAAAACATGAAATAGATATAATATATTGTATTTTAGAAAGTACATATGCTACTTTTCACATAGAACATGTAACAGCTTCATTCTATATTGGTGAACATTCTTTCAAAGAATAATAGCATTCAAAAATATCTTGTGAATATAAATGTAACTACTCTTGTTTTTCATAATAAAACTAGTAATAAACAGGTTTATACAATATGCAGATCACTGTATTTCCCATAACAGTTTATTTATACACAATAAACACAATAAGACAGTTAAACTGCTTCTGTTTTTGTCTAACAAAAAAGCCAAGATTAAACTGGTTCAAACCTCAAAGGCAATTTATAAGACTGAAAAGTCCAAAGGCTGTCTGGGCCAATAAGCACCTTGGCCTTGTTATTATAAGGCTCTCTAGATTCTGCGTTTGTGGGGATTTTAAGTTTGCAGTAGCTTTGGAAGTGGCTTCAGGCTGCCACTGTATCTTAGTCACATGGGGAAAGAGAGGAAATGCTTCTCTGCACACCATCATACAATACCAGGCTTCGCATTGATTTTCCCCTCCCTAAATACACACACACACACTCACAACCCATATGCTTTTGGCTTAGATTGCATGAATTAATCACTGTGGCAAAGGAACAGTCGTAACTCATATTGGCTCAGACTGATCAGTCCCGATGTTGGACCTGAGAGAGGGTTGGTACAAAGGAGCAGGAAAGTACAGGATGCAAAGGGGCGATGAAATGTCTACTATTTACTTACTAGTGTTCCTATCATTTTATTGGTGAAGATCTGAAGGTTGGCAAATCCAAATGATTTGACAAAGCAGTAAATTTCAGAACTGGTACATAAGCTAAGATTCCAAAGATCACCCTGTTAATCAAGTCAGTCTTTATTTTAAATTTTCTTATTCTATGCATTAATTAGAAACAAACAAAATAAATTAAACGTAATGCTGTTTTCTAAGTATCACATCCATTTCCCCTGCCTTTTGTGTCATGGTGAGATATAAAATGAGTCTGTTTATGCTGTATAAGTTAAGAGTGAGTAGTTTAATCATAGGTATTGGGGTTCTATTTAATTTTATAAATTATTATGAGTTCTTAGTACAGTGGTATTTTTATGGTTGCTTTGTTGTTAAAAATTGATAATAATAATTGAAATAATTACAGTGAACACTTCTATAGAACTTAGTATTTTCCTCCAAATCAATTTGAGTCCCTGTTTTCTTCCCTTCAGTCTTGTTTCCCTGTATATTTTCCTTTATTTCATTTTAAATAGCCCTAACTTTTTTCTTTATTTTGCAACCATATTCAACCATTTCTGTGAGCATCCTGATTACCAATGTTCTGAACTCTGCATCTGATAGGTTGGCTATCTTTTCATCACTTAGTTGTTTTTCTGGAATTTTAATCTATTCTTTCATTAGGGCTATATTTCTTTGTCTCAACCGGCCTGTTACATAGTAAGTGGCGGAACCTTAGCTATTCACCAGGGCCGGGCAAACCAGGTCTCTGTATTGTGGTCTGTCTGTGGGGGAGGGGTCCAGGAGGGAACAGTGCTGCCTGCTCATCTCTCAGCTGACTTTCAGTCACTTCCTGTGCTACTCACAAGCAAATTGGGCCCTTCTGGTGCTGATTCCTGGGTGGGTTAGTTTGTGTACATTCTAAGACCCTGTGGGTCTCTCTAATAAATTCTCCTGTGAGGCTGGGAGTTTCTCTTGCTGCCTCAACCTCCACAGGTTTTTTACAGCCAGAAGTTTTGGGGTTTTATTTCCCTGCACTAGAACCATGGGTTGCTTGGTGTGTGTGGCTCCACAGTTGTTCCTCCTGGTTTATCTAAATGCAAATGTGGGACTGCCAGCCACCACCTCCCCTGTCCACTCCTCCAGCTGCTGCCTTACTGGTGTCCTCTCCTCCCCAGCTGCCTGTGTCTGCCCCTCCTACCAGTCTTGATGAATGTTTCTTCTTTAATTTTTTGATTGTCAGACTTCCATACAATTATATCTTCTGGAAGTTCTGGTTGTTTTTTTTATTTTTAAATTTGTTGTTGTCCTTCTTTTGGTTGTGTGAGGAGGCATAGTATATGTACCTGTGCCTCCATCTTGGTCAGAAGTCCTCATTCACTCATTTTGCATATATTTGTTCATAGCATTACTTGGCATATCCTTTGTATAGAACACAAAAAATAAAATAAATAAAATTCACTATTCTTGAAGAATTTAAAATATATTGGAATAAAACATAAACCTTAAAATATTATAAGTGTAAAAGGAAGATATAATTTACTAAATAATTGAAATTATATTTAATTGTTATTATGGGAGATCAACAATTATATAAATTATTATATGTTGGTATTCTTAGAGAATGATTCCAGAAGATAGTGGAAATATATTTGACATATGGTCCAAAACTATTGGAAAGGAAAAGGAAGTTGAAAGGGAGGTTTATGGACATAAAAAGAAGAATCTGTGAACAATATTACAAGTGTAGAGGAGTTCCATTGTAATGCAGAATAAATGAATAAGGAAACAAGCTGAAATGGAGATTCTTCTTATGGGGCAGGAGGTGATGTGATTGGTGATGTGACTTGCAACAGGAATGCAGAGATTTGAAAACCCTGGGCAACATATGGATGCTCCCATTTTTCCTTTAACCTTTAATATATAATTTACATAAATATATGTATTTAGTGCACATATGTGTATATATAATATATACACAAACATATATTTGTGTATATATAATTCTACTAATTTTTATACTTTGATTTTTTTCTTGAAAGTTCCTATTTAAAGATCTGAAGCTGTTAAATTTCATTGGGTTTTTGATTTTCAATTATTTTTCTATAGTTTTATTTTGCCTTGAACTATGCTGCCTTGGACTATAATATTATCTCATATTATAAACTAAACATTATTAAATGTGACTAGTATTTGTGTAAGTATCTTCTAAGAAAACTTGTATGCCTCGGCAGTAAATATTATTAGACATTTTGAATGCTGTGGAATCCTGAAAATATATGTGAACTTACTGTGGGAGTGGGGGGCTGAGTGGGGTAGGGGAGAGCAATGGGGGGAACAAGTGGTACAACTGTAATTGAACAACAATAAAAAAAATAAATTTGAAATGCTTGTCGGAATGTATATATTTGAAAATATTTTATCTGTTGTATGTCATCCAGATAGCTACCCAACTAAATAGTTAATCATAACCAGAACCTTGCTTTAGTGATAAAGCAATAACAGGATAATATCTTTTGCTTATGAAATAGACCTAAAATGACATATCACTAATAGTACCTGCCATTTTAGTTAGTTATTTCTTATTGCTCTTGATTGCATTACAAAATCTTTAAATGTAAACACTATCTTATTTTTATCTTACTATGTGTTTTATTTTAACATTATAAAACACATGAAGTTAAATTCAGTTGAATCAAATTTGATTGTGGAAGTGCTCATAGAATAATTATTTAATCACAATAATCAAATTTTACTATTATCTTTGTATTATAAATTATTTTGATAATTAAAGTCACAGGTACATGTTAGTATATTGGCTTATTTTTAAAATGAAATAGAAGTTGAACCAAAGAAATGAACATAAAAATGAAAAAAAATACAACAGAGGTAGAATTTTTATTTGGTGTATGATTTTTTTTTCTTCCATAGATATTATTGGGGACAAATAAATATAAGATAGCTCATATTGGAGTTCTGGCCAAGATGAAGGCATAGGTAGAAACTCTTTGCTTCCTTGCACAATTAAAAGGAGGATAACAACCAATCTAAAATCAATAAACAACCAAAAGTGCCAGAAAATCAAATGGCATGGAACTCTGACAACCAAGGAATTAAAGAAAAAATCAACCAGAACAACCAGACTGGTAAGGCAGAGGACTGTGCAGACCAACTTAGAAAAGAGCTGGAGAGGTGGCTGAGGGACAGGGCTGGTTGCTGAGCTCACAGGCTGTGCAGGAGGGGGTGACTTAAGGGGAAAACTGAGACTCAGAGCTGACTGTGGGCTATTGCTGGGGTTGCCAAGGTAGGAGTTTCTCCCAGTTTTACACAAGAGTTTGCTGAAAAGTACACTAGAGACAAGCAGGCGACCCACACTATTCCCTGGCTGGCCCCTCCCCGATAGGCATTGCCAAAGTGCAGCAAAAAAGGTTGCCCTGCCTGGATGAATCCCTAACACCCTGCCCCCTTACAACTTATCAGCTGCATCAAGACAAAGAAATATGACCCAAATGAAAGAACACAGCAAAACTCCAGAAACAGAACTAAGCAATGAGGAGACTGCCAACATATCTGATGGAGAATTTAAAGCACTGGTAATCAAAATGCTCACAGAACTGATTGAGCTTGCTCAAAAAATGAAAGAACAAATGAAAGATACCCAAAATGAAATAAAGCAAAATATTCAGGGAACCAACAGTGACAAGAAGGAAATCAGGATTCAAGGCAATGATTTGGAACAAAAGGAAGAAATAAACATCCAACCAGATTAGAATGAAGAAACAAAAATCCAGAAAAATGAAGAGAGGCTGAGTATTCTCTGGGACAACATGAAGTATTCCAATATCTGAATTATAGGGGTTAAGGAATTATCTCCTTAACACTGCCAGAAGGAGAAGAACAGCAGCAAGAAACTGAAAACTAATTTGAACAAATAATGAAGGAAAACTTCCCCAATCTGGTGAAGGAAATAGTCTTTCAGGAAGCCCAGAGAGTCCCAAAGAAGTTGGAACCAGAGAGGAACACACCAAAGCACATCATCATTAAGTTACTCAACATTAAAGACAAAGAGAAAATCCTAAAAGTAGCAAGAGATAAGGAGACAGTTACCTACAAACGAGTTCCCATAAGACTATCAGCTGCTTTCTCAAAAGAAACCTTACAGGCAAGAAGGGGCTGGAAAGAAGTATTCCAAGTCATGAAAGGCAAGGAACTACATCCAAGATTACTCTGTCCAGCAAAGCTTTCATTTAGAATGGAAGGGCAGATCAAGTGCTTCCCAGATAAGGTCAAATTCAAGGAGTTCATCATCACCAAGCCATTATTATATGAATCATTAAAGGGACTCATCTAAGAAAAAGAAGATAAAAATATGAATAGTAAAATGACAACAAACTCACAACTATCAACAAGTGAACCTAAAAGAAAAGAAAAACAATGAAAACAAAAACTAAGCAAACATCTAGAATAGGAAGAGAAATGGAGATCACATGGAAGGAGTTCAGTGGGGAGGGAGAAGGGAGTAATGGGGGGAAGGAAAGGTACAGGGAAGAAGAAGCATAATTAGTAGGCATAAAATAGATAGGGAGAGATAAAAATGGTATAGGAAACAGAGAACTCAAAGAACTTATATGTACAACCCATGGACATGAACTAAGGAGGGGGGAATGTTGGAGGGTTGGTGGGGCATGGTGGAGGGGGGATAAAGGGAGAAAATTGGGAAAACTGTAATAGCCTAATCAATAAAAATAAAAAAGATTGCTCATATTGCTTTCCTCTTATATCATATGCATTTGATAACATAATAGAGTATTTTAAATGTTTTCTTTGTACATTATATAAAAATTGTAAAAAAAAAAAATCCAGGTAAAAAAGAATATGGTAAAATCTTCAAACTGATACTGGGGACATTTTATATCAAAATCACTGAGGGAATGGGGCTATTGGATACAGCAGAAAGAAATATGGGATTGGCCATAAAGTTCATTCAGTTTTCCTATACGATGGTTCTAGTAGTGCTTAGTTGTCTTCAACTTCATGCGAGACAATTCTGTTAGATTGCATTGTGACAGTTGTCATATCAGCATGCAATCTGATAATCAAAGTTGGTAAATTTTTATACTTTATTATTTCCAGACAGGAAACATCAAAGTTGGTAAATTTTTATACTTTATTATTTCCAGACAGGTAAAAATGGAACTGAAACACAAAAAAAGATTTGTGCAATGTAAGGAGAAAGTGTTGTGACTAATTGAATGTGTCAAAGTGGTTTGATAAGTTTATTGGTACAATTGACATATAATTGTCAATATAATTGACACATAATTGACATATATTGACAATAATTCTTTGCTGTGGGACTGTCTTATGCACTGGGAAATATTTAGCAGCACTGTTGGCCTCTGAAAGTCAATAGTGGGAGAAGGCCAACATACTCAAAATGTCAATAAAGTTATTGGTAAAAATGAAAAATATGCCTTTTGCTTCATGGAGAAAAGAACTAAACAGACTTTTTGGCCAACCCAATACATGTTTCTACAATTGGAAGTAGAAGATTCCAGTCAAGGGAATATTGTGCCTGTAGTGATTCAAAAATATGAAGAAATTACACTAAGTCTTATGGAACTGAAAACATGAATTTCACTGTAATAGAGTAAGACAGGAATAATTTTCTGTAAGAGTATTCTTATAATTGATGAAAGATGATAAATTTTAAATGTAGTGATCTCTTTAGCTATGACATGTGATAAACCTAGCTTAAGAGTAAATTTGTTGTTGTTTGAAGAGGATCCTTTTACACGTTTTTGAGAGAAGATGGCCCTTGACACTTCTAAAAAATATTCGTTTTGTTTTACTTTTAGATTTGTTTAGTGGGCAGATACTTGCACAGTGCAAATACTCATGTTTCTAATAATAAATTTGCTTATTAGCTTTAGTATCTTTTTATTATATTCCTGAAATTTTTATTATTGTGGTATTTGTCAAATGATAAGTCCCTGTTTCCATAATTATCTATACACTTATTAACTGGAATTACACTGTAGGGAAGAACTCTCTTGCTTTCCACTAATTAAGTTATATAATTATGTATTTCTATCAGTACATAATCATAAATATCTGTTTTTTGAAATACAATTTACATACCATAAAATTCATGCTTTCAAAGTGTACAATTCAGTGGGTTTTAGTATATTCACAAGGTCATGCAACCATCATCATTACCTAATTCCCTAACAATTTCCTCATGCCAAAAAGAAGTTCCCTATCCATTAGCAAAAATTTCTTATTGTCTGTAATAACTGTTTCTGGAAAACACTTATTTATTTTCTGGCTCTATGGATTTACCTATTCTGAACTTCACCTCTGTAGTCAACTCTCCATGTCAACAAACACATGTACCAAACACATTTTTGCACATATATACAGACACATTATTTTCCCTTTAGGAACATTCTTTTTCCATTTCTCTAATGCAAATAATACTGTTCAAATCCAGATGAACTTTAAAATCAAGACTTTCTCAAAAGCAACTTTTTCCTTGAATCTTTTCCTCTCTCCATCTGGAAGACACTTATAAGTTTAAGAATAGTAAACATCCTCACCCTTCTGAATATCAACTGATGAGAAAGTCTTAGCTAGAGGTATGTATCTCCAAACTCATACATCTCCATGTAATTTTTGTGTATAACTGTCTCTATGGTACATTGATTTGCCTGCAAGTAATAAAAAAAGTAGATTGCTATAGAATATTCTGCATAAGAAACACAGTATAACAAATTCTGCATTTCAAGTGTAGGGGTGACTTTTTATTTTTAAGTTTTGGGTTCTTTAAAATATTACTATTTGCAAATGAGATAATCACAGCCACCTGCATTTGAAATCCAGGTCTTTTGCTAACTAAACTATGTGCTATAAGTATAAATTATATATCCAGAATTTGAATGTTTAATCCAATGAATAAATGTGAATATTTTTTCTTTAAATTATATTTTATTGTTTATGCTATTAGAGTTGTTCCAAATTTTCCCCCTTTGCTCCACTGCACCCTGATCCCCTCTTATTTCCTTCCTCATGCAACCCTTACACTGTTGTCCATGTCAGTGAGTCCTGCATATGTTCTTTGGCTACTTTATTCCTTATGCTATACTTTGATCCCTGTGACTACTCTGTAACAACCAATTTCTGTTTCTTAATCCCTATAACTTTTTCACCCATACCCTTGACACACCTCCCATTTGACAACCATCAAAATGTTCTCTGTATCTATGACTCTGTTTTTGTTTGCTTTTTAATTTATTTTGTTGTAGATTCAGTTATTGATAGATATGTGATTATTACCACTTTATTGTTCATATTTTCTTCTTCAAGACGCTTGAACTGTTTAATAATAGTTTGGTGAGGATGAATTTGTTTAGCTTTTTTTTTTTTTTGACCGAGAAGCTCTTTATCTGTCCTTCAGTTCTAAATGATACCTTGGCTGGATAGAGTATTTCTGCTTACTCTCTTCTCTTTCCAGCCCCCATGATGCTAATGTTGTAACTTGGAGTTGTCCTAGTGGTTCCTTGCACTATTCTCATTTGTTTTGGATTTTTTTTCTTCTTGTTGTTGTAATTGGGTATTTTTGCTTTGCTTTTTGCTTAATCACTGATTTGATTCTCAGCACCATTTCTCCTACTGTAAATTATTCTTCATTTCAGTTAGTGTATCCTTCATTTTTGACTGGTTCTTTTTATGGTTTCCATGCCATTTTTTAAATGCTGTTGAAGTTCTCAGTAAGTTCCCTGAACCTGAACCATATAACCAGTGTTTTGAACTCTGTATCTAGCAGACTACTTGTCTCCATTTTGTTTAGTTCTCCCTCTGGAGTTTTGCTTTATTCCTTCTTTTGGGCCATGCTTCTTTATGTCCTCATTTTGGATGCCTCCCTGTGTTTCTTTCTATATATTAGGTAGAGCTGCTATGACTCCCTAGCTTGGTAGAGTGGCCCAATGTAATGATTGTCTTATCGGGTTCAGTATCACAGCCTCCCTAATCACCCAGGCTGGGCACTTGAGGTACACCCATCATATGGGCTGGATGCACCCCCATTCCACAGCCAAGCTGTGATTGCTGTTGGCAGGTCAACAAAGGGATTTACCCAGACCAATCAGCTGCAATATCTGGCAGTGACCACTGACCACCAACCTCCAATTACCATGGATGATTAGCTGTGCAGGGATCTATTCTACAGAAAAAGATTCTCTTCAGCAGAGCTCTGGTATCCACAGAGTCTGCCCCTTGAGTGTGTCACTTGGTGAGGTGATGAGGTGGTTGTGCTCTGATTTGGTCTGTAGCTGTTTATGGGTTCACAGGCTCTGGGGCCTTCTGGGATATGCAGGCCAAGGTCAGCCAACCCATGTGTTCTATTTGGGGCCATCCAAATAAACTACAAAGAAATTTGCAGTTGGCCTATACTTGTGCTGGGTTTGGAGGTACCTAAATGAGTCCAAGCTGTGAACCAAGGCCAGCTGCTTTCCTGCTAGTGCTGGGCCTGGGGTCACTAAGCAATAGGCATGGGGCACATGGAGGCCAGATGCTATTTGTTTCAGAGAATTTAGGAAAATCTGAAGCACCAGCTAAGACAAGCTATGTGTATGGAAAAGCCACTGGAAATGGCCTGGGTGAACCAAAATGTTGGTTGGGGTAGAGCCTCAGAAAATCACCAGGGTGGGGCAAACAGTGTGAGCCAGGCTGATGGAGTCTCAGATATGACACCCACCTATAGGCTCTGTGGCTCTGTGAGGGTGTGCTCAGAAAACAAACCTCTTCTAGCACTTTGTCTGGGAGAAAGCTGTTCCCCAGCTCTCGTCTTGATGCTAGACAATTCAGTTCCTCCCCATATGTCTCTGATGCATTTCAAGCTACTTCTCCTGTGCTGGAGCTCAGAGGGAGTGAGTCTGAGTAAGTCTGAGTGCAGGCCCTTTAAGAGGAACTGGCTGAGACTTTAGCAGTTCAACCTCCACAGCCTCAATCCCTGCTTGTTTTTATAGTCAGAAGTTATCACTTATCTTCCTGGTACTGGAACTCTGGGCTTAGGGCCCTAGTGTTGGTCAGGGACCCTTCACTCCCAAGATATTCCTCCTGATTTTCACCCACTGCAGGTGGTTGTGGGACCAGCCTCTTCCACATCTCCACCCCTCCTACGAGTCACCTTGTCATTTCTTCCATAGTTGTAGGACTTCTATTCAGCCTGATTTCTGACAATTCTGAGTGATGGTTGTTCTGTAGTTGAGATATAATTTTGATGTGGTTGTGTGAGGAGGTGATCGTGTTTACCTATGCTGCTATTTTGAGCCTGAACATTATTTTTTTTAAAGAAAGACTAGAAATGGCTAAACTATCAATTAAAAAAATGCTGCTATATATTTTGAAAATTGGATAAATGCACACATTTATTTGTAAGTTCTTAAAACTTACATGCTTTTCAATTATGTGAATCTAAAAATAATTTATAATTTCTTACAGATGATAAAGTTTTACATTTGGCAATTAAAATTTTCCACTATAAAACAAATTCACAGCCAGTGTTTTGAAATATTTAGCCAGATGTTTAAAATATTTTATATTTTTATAAAATACATACTTAGAAATAACAATTATTTAAAAATCTAGATAGAAGGCAGTAATACTGAAAACCTTGTTGATGAAAAAATGACTTATATTCACTCATAAAAGTGGCTATGGCAAGCTTCCCAGATTTTATTATGTGTGATTCAATTAGAAAAGTCAAAATCAACTGCTAAGATACATGTTTGGGATGTAAATTTCTCTACTGGCCCACATACTCTTACATGGAAATATGTGGTTTTGAATAAACAAGTATACTTTGGAATATGTGGTTAGTCACACTTGTTGAATGACAGAGTTTAGTCCTCATTCAGAGAGCCCAGAAGGGCCCCCCTCCATTGAAAAGGAGCAGAATGGGTGAGCAGTCCAGCAGCAGACCCACTTGGTGTGGGCCTTAGAGGTGTGGACGTGAAAGCTGAATAGTCAGTGGAAATGTCTGGTTCGAGTGTCACCTTGGTGACTAAGCTTACAATCTGTGTTACATAGTTTTAATTTATAACCTGAACAAATGAAAAACCAGAAAAAACTCAGTAACTCTTTGGAAGCAGAGCATCTCCTGTAACTAAATGACTTTATGTGTAATTTTTGAGTAGGAATTTTGTTTTCCATTAATTAATAAGTCATAGTTAGCTTTTGTTCTTTGTTTTCACTCCTTGCTTCTCTCTCTCCATAAGAAGTTTTACTTTCTTTCTAGTTTGAAAGATTATTGAATTTTTAGAGGTGTTTCTCATATTAAATTGAACATAACACCCCCCATCTATGCATAGATTCCTGTGGCTGCTTCAGACAAATTGATACACTATGAAATGCCTTTCTATATGTAGCACACACAAGGAAATACTTTATTTTAGAATATATTTAAGGGAATTGAAGTGATATGTCTTTGCTCTTGTGTTTATTTATAAGGCCAAAATCGGTCTTTAGAGTGATTTGAAATAATAAAAAGTGTCAATGTAATTTCAAACAAGTTATAATCAGTTACCATTTCTGAACATGCCACACATCCCAGTCAGAGGACAGGGTGCCAGACTTGTGTACTTTTTCTTTGTATTGCACCTGCTGCTCCAGAAACATAAGTTTGTAAGGTGCTTGAGAAAACAGTTTGCTTATCTCTTTTAAAAATGAAATTATTGGGATTAAGTTTAGACCCTTCACACCAATCTTGTAGAAAGAAAAGAATCAAATCACACAGCCTACAGAATTTCAGCATCACACATCAGCTTTCAGTGTTGAGTCCCAAACAATGAAACATCAGTGATAGATTTTGTTTCCAATCTGCAAGATAAATATTTGTCATATTGATTTTATTTAATAATTTGATTTATTTCAGAACAAATGAGTACAGGTCTATGCTAATTATTTGAAAGATTGTCTTTGAGGTTACTTCTCTGAACCTTGGTTTTGTGAAGAAAATACATAGTGCTTTTCCTTAGTTGAAAGTAAATAGAAGTAAATAAACAGCAAATAACTGTGGGCCAGTATTTGGTGGTTTAAAAAGGATCTTGATCTTAGTCTTCTCCATACAATCCCAGAGAATGTTTCTTACATCTTTAGCATTTACAACAAAAACAAAGTACCAGAATCAATTTCCAGTGAGGCCAATATTTGAGTTGAGAGGAAGTGATGATTACAATGATAGCATAGTTAGAAATCTTTTCAGATTCAGTACCATCTCTATAATCCTGAGATATCACATGCCACTGACAAGTTACAGTTCTTTTTATACCTCCCGACTACATTTTATCTCACTGAGAGATGATTTTATATGCATATGAAGACTTATTCTTATTTTAGAAAAGGATTTATACCCATACAAGGATATAAACGAAAATGCAGCCGCAAAATAAAAGAAATGAAACATATAATACATCTTAATATAAATGCTGATGTAAAAATGATATATTCACATTTCTAATGACAGATCCAACCATTAATAGGTTGCAACAAGTATTAGCTGATCATGTAGTACTTCTCTTTGGTGTCTTGATGAAGGTTGACATTTTTGACATTAAGGGTTAATTAGTTGCCACTCAGAATGAGGTCACAAATGGCTAATTGCACCTTCAGCTAGGTAATTACTGTCATGTATCAAATTCTCATTCCATGTAATTATACAGGATCAGGTGCTCTGACTGCTCACCTAGGGATACGTTTGCCTTCCAAGTCCTCTCTGTGGGAATTCCAAAGTTTTACACAGAAGGTGAATTCACTTGCAATTTGACCCGATGACTAATTTGATATGCACAAGATTCCATGCCACCCTTTAAAATCCTGGGTGTAAGGATGTCATCCAGTTACGCCTTAATGTTTCTGGCTTCTCTGATTCTGTAATTTTGCTGCTGTCAGCTCTGATATTGCTGCTTGCAGGTTAGATATTCATTAATTTCATCTGGGCTGTGCCAAACCTTATTCCTCCCAAATAACCACCGAAGCTTAGCTTATCATCGACATTTACACAAAATGAATGGGTGCCTCTTAAATAAAGAGTCAGAGGCAGGTCACAGGTATGTGAAATGAAGATTTCTCCTGCAGTGATCCTATATGCTGTGGCCAGAGCCTTAGTCTTGCATCATTGCTCAGACAAAAATGAAGGAACTTGGGCATTTTATGAGGAGGAGGACATAGTCTTTCTAAATTTATGCTTCTTCTCCCATCTGGGATACACTCCTGGGGTAGAATGGAGAACAGATTATCCTGGTTCTCAAAGGGCATAGCACAGGTGATTAAGTTAGCTGTTTCTATACTCTCTAATCTGCTGCAGCAGTCTATATTAATAATAGTTAGAATCATTAGATTCTGCACTAATAGGCATTACTCTCTCATTAACCAGGCAATTTAAATATCCCACTGGGCAATTGAAACTTGAACTTTATAGGTAGGCCAATCAGCACCCTTCTCTAGCTTGAAGATGAAAAATAGACATGATTCAGTTCAGTCAGAGATTGTGTGTGTATGTGTGTGAAATTTCAGTGTGTCACATAAAGATTTCATAACTTAAGTAATTGAACTTGTGGCATTGTACATATGTACATTTACACCTTATGCATGGAAAAGTCAAGCACACTTATAGTTGTTGCATGCACATTATCTTTAAGAATCAAACATTTCCTTTGGGTCTAATAATGCATTGCCACTGCAGTACTTATGTAGCATAACTCCCATGGAAGATTTGACAGTCTAATAAATGTGTTTCAAGTCCATGTCCACTGAGAACATAAAATAGAATTACTTCATCTCTTCTCTGTAATGGACATACAAACAGTGACTAACAATGGCATGATTTTTTAGAGTATATGAAGAAATTTCAAACATGGTAACCTATTTAATCCTCACTACAAGCCCTTAGGAAAAACTTTTACAAATGTGACATATTTTGCAGATGGGATATAGTAACAGGTGTCAAGTTTCTTGTTTGCAAATCTATATTTTTTTCACTAGGAGAAACTAATCATGTTTAAGTAAAATAGATATAGGATGTTTTGAAATTCCTGATATAATAAAACTATTGGTTTCCATATGCATTTGTTGTATTAAAATAATAGAATGGTGTTCTTTGTTATTTTTAATTTGGTATCAATAAAAATTATCCTGAATATTAAGCAGTCAACTGTAAATGGAGACCATATTTAGATTATGCTCTTTTTCCAATTACAGAGAAATGTCTGTGTACTCTCCAGGTAACAAACACTTGAACTTAACCTGACATCCACACAAGGAAAGGTACCATGAACTGATGGTCTTGAGGACTAATCCCATGTAACCAACATCCAACTCAAAGTAAAACCCCTTAACTTATCACAGCCAATAGCACTACTGAATTCCTTACATATGGAAATGAAGTCAGGCATTATTTTTAAGCCTTTCTGAAGTTCACATTTTAGTAGGAGAACTGACTGTGAACAAGTTATTCAATTAATTATTTAAGTACAATTGCAATAAGCAGTCCTGAGGAGAGCACACAGCAGAGACAGAAGACTGGCCTCGGAAAATTTTACTAAGGAAAAGCCATCTTATCTGAAATTTGAAGGCCACCTCAAAGAAGGTAATTAGGTGAAAGTGGGGGAGAATATTCCGTGGTAAGGAAATAGCAGATGTGATAAGCTCATCTTAGGAAAAAAGATAGAAGAGACTTAAAATTATTAAAATGGTAGGAATATAAAGAATATGGGGGAAAGTAACCACAGATGAAGCAGATAAATTAGCAATAACCAGATCCTGTATATGTCATAAATGACCAATGTCTATGAATAATGCTGAACGCAAATTTGATAGGGGTTATGTTGAATCTGTAACTTATTTTAGTAAATACTATATTGCTCCCTTAACAGTATTGAGTTTTCCCTTTGACGTGCATCTGATATTATACCATTGTTTAGGTACTCTATCTTCCCTCAATATTTTTTTTTTTTGCTCAGTGTATGTCTTTACTTCTTTTTTAAATTGCATCTTCAGATTGTTATATTGACTATAAATATTTTTGCCTTTATAACATAATTATGTGGAGGAAGAAAATTATGTTTCCTACCTTCTTTCTAAAATCTTCTGGCTGGACTAATAATCCAATTAGCTGAAATAGATTGACAGGAAATGATGAAATTTATTACATGTGTACATACAGGCTTCCATAAGAATATCAGCCCTAAGGACACACATTGAGCAGTTGTGGTTTATACATCATCTGGACTAAGGAAAAGGAGGCAGGGGTTTGGGATTTGAAGGAAAAAGTAGGAAATTCACATATATATGAGAAAGAGAAAACCTGTGATAAATTATTTCTTACAGGGCCACCCAGAAACAATGGGACACGGAAGGAGTCTACCCAATAGACTTTGCAGGTTCCTCTCTGCTTGTCACATGTAGTGTATTTTGTGCTAAGTAATAGCTCCCTCTCTTTAAGCAGTTTTTTTTTTAAATCGGAATTTCTTTAAGCAGGTAAAAAGGAGGGTGAAAGTTCTGAGAGTTTTATTTTTAAAAAATAACCAACTTTAATAATTAACCTCCACAAAGGCATATTGAGGGGTGACAAACTTTGCTTCCCCTTAGTTGACAAAATTGTAAGGTATTTTAAGTGTAAAGGAATTCCCTCTGTTTGGATGGAGACCTTTGTGCTGTTCTCAGTGGCAAAAGAACCAGGTGTAGAGGAATGGGAGCAGCTTCACACAGAGAAAACACAGATACCCACATTTTTACCTGAATTTCTGACAGCGTTTTATGTGTAACTACTGTATAATTTGTTGATTGTCTTTGTTAAGTTCTAGAGCCCTAAGATAGTTGTTTTTTAAAATTTTATCAAGTTTTATGCTTGTTTACCATGGAAAGGATTTGCCAGCTTTTCCCTCCACTATACAGGGGTGGGCAAAAAAGTAGGTTTAGCATTGTAATACAAATAAATAATACAATACTTAATAAATAATACAAGAATAAACTTTTATATGTTTACAATGGTAAACCTACTTTTGCTAACTCCTATATGTTGATTGCTTTAGGCCTTGAATGAAAAGTTTTTAAAGGAGGAAAATTTGTGGCTAAGAATCTATCTGATGTACTGGAAAGAGTGATTGATTAAGACTCAGAACAATCTTACCCTGATAATATCATTAGTAAATTTGTAGCGTCTAGTGAATAGCTTAATCTACTTAAGGGCTGTATTCCCTTGTATAAATAGTGATATTATAGATACCTAGGGTGTTTATTAGAAAATTAAATATGAATTAGAGAAGGAAATTATCTAAAGTTTCAAGTTAATTTTATTATAATCTATTGTACATCTCAACATTTTTACTACATAGGCTTTGACATATTTTAAACAAATAATTAGAGTCTGGAAAATAATTCACATTAGCATTTTACCTTGTTTACCTTGAAGTAATTCAACCAACTTTAATTTTAACTTTATTATTATCCATATTTCTTAAGACTTTAGAATTTTAAGACAACTAAATTTATTGTTAGGTTTATTTCTTATTATTATACAAATTATGAATTACTTATTATTTGTATTTCTTTTTACACTTAAATAACCTTGTTAGACAATTACTTGTTAGCCTTACGTTCCATCTGAGAAATATCTACAAATCTGCTTCAGTATGTAGAATACTTCATTCTAGCCCTTGAAGAAAAATAGGGCTTAAGGGAAATTTTCACTTAAGTGTTATAGCAACTAAAGATCTATGGCTGAATATAAATTATATTAAAAATGTCCTTCAAGTATTTTCTACCTGTCACATTTATCTTTTAGAAGTAACTATTGTTTTTCATGACTTAATTACTCCCTCTTTGCAATAAATGTAAGTAATGACTGTTTATATTGGTACTACTTAGAATTGAGAGAACAATTAGTGATGTAAACCCCACAAAAGCTATTAAGCCCCATTTAGCCCTATAGGAATACAAATACATATACTGATTTCTAGTAAAATACTATTATATACTATATTTATATATAAAATTGATGACTTTAAAAATTAAATATGAAAACTAACAACCACATCTGAACATTTATTTTATCAAGTCTAAATAGATGTTTTATAATACTTTTTAATTTAGGTTTTTCCTAGTGAATACAAGGTAAATGGTGTCAGTTGGTGTGTGTTTTCTCCAGATCTTCCAAAAATTGTGGCTTTGATCTCACACTTTTAAAAGATGAATAACATGCCAAAGCTTAAAGGATATATCAGAGAATAGTGTGAACTTATAGTGAATTATTAAAATACTATTTAACACTAGGAAGATAAAATCAACATTTATTGTTACATCTCCACAATTTTTTCCCACTTTTTTCTAAACTATCATAATCTCAACTTCTAAATAGTTTAGTTTCAAAGTACCCAAGGTGTTCTCAAAACAAACCCTACCCATTCTTCAGCAGTTATGTCTTTGTCCTTTTGTTTAACAAATCAGACAAGAACAGATAAATGTGAGATTCAATTTCTTCAAATTAGTGATTTTGATAAAATTCTTCACACACATGACAGTTATTTCTCAGTGAGGTTTTTAGGAATGGATTAAGATCAGAATAGCTACCAGTCCAGTTTTCTTCACAAACTTGAATTTTGTTAGCTTGCAGAGATTGCCATATAATTCTGGCCTATTTCCAAACATTGAGTCAGTTATGGTAGAAACTTATAAAGCCTAATTTTTAGTGAGTCTTCTTATAGTTTAGGGAAAACAAAAGCAATCAAAAAATAAAATCCCCCTTTAGGGGAGCATGTGCAGTCCCTAAGTGTAATATTACTTTGTAGACTTTATTATGCTAAGATGTGTCCATATTTACCTAGAAGAAGTTCTTAATGTCCTCATGCAAATACTTCCCCTTCAAACAATTTTTGCAATAATAATTTCAAAATTATTACCATATTTTGGAATTTACTATCTGTCTGCAGATCTGATACTGTTGTCAGTGTACAAATGGCTTCAATAATTTTAGAAAATAAAGCCTTAGATTATTTTTCCCTGAAATACAAGTCTCTAAAGATATTTCTATACTACAAAGGCAAGAAGTGATGCAACCTGAGAAATAAGAACCTATTGCCAGTGGCAGAAATTGTTATCTTTCACAGGATTGCAAGGAAAGCATTCAATGGACCCACATATGATAGACTGTGGTTGGTTAGATTTATTCAGGTGGAAGGCTGCCTCTGGGTTTCTAATGTTTCATCTCCGATCCTCCCACCATGGAAAAAATTTAATCTTGTCTTCATCAATGCCCAGACAAAGGCTTGTGTCCCAAGTTTCTACTTCATGTTAAAGCTTAGTCCTTTGGAGCCCATGTCACCTGCTATGGACCTCATGTGGCTGCTAGACCCACATGGTTGCTTTGTAGAGAATGAGCCAGTGAATGGGACAAGGGTCTGTTCCTGGGTGAGTGAGAAAGGCTTTGTTAGCTGGGATTATACTTTGTCAGATTTGGGACAGACCAGCTGACTTTTCAAATAACCAATAAACTTCCAAGCTTTCACAGGCTTCTAATGTGTCTACCTCCTAACCGATCTATTCCCTTCCCTGGTTAGACTGACAGGCCTCGATGGTCATCATCTTGGCTCCCGTTGGGCATGTGCTTATCTCTCCTTATAACCTGGGTGAGTAATCCAGGGAGATTGGTCCTTCCTCCCTATATGGGTGAAGGAGGTGTCTTAATTCCCTTGGTGGGAAAGTGCTTTGTTCCTCTGGAGTGTGTGAAGCTGTAGCTTCCTTGTGAATCTAGCAGTCTTCTTAATAAATAACTCACTTTACTCTTTTCCTTTGTTAATACCTGGCTATGACCTATGCTAACACTTTGACTTTGTGACACTCTAAACTTTAACTCGGTTCTACTTTATTCCATATTTAGTAGATCACTCAAGAGGTGTTTATTTTCCTCACTACATAAAATTGAAATTCATATTTAGGTCCTGGATCATAATGACATTTCTACACCTTAAAGTATCCATTTAGTAGGAGCACCTAAAGTTTTATGTGAATAAACTTGAAAAAATCTGCCATTATATGCCACTCCAAAAATTATTTAGATAAATTTAATTTTGCTCTTTTTAGCAGATTGAACTATTATTTTCTTGAGTATCAAAGTACACTACAAAATTCCTGAACCCATGAGTTGGGTATTTTGAATAAGAAGATCAGTATTTTAACAATAGTTGCCACTGATAAAGCTTATTTCACTATCATCTTGGGAATTACATAAAAAGACATAATAGTACAATGAAAGACAAACATGCCACACATGATTTGTAAGTCTTGTTGCATAATATTCATCAAAGCCTGAGTAAAGCCTCATTCCAAATATCATTTAGAGGTGACCTTAACAACCTAACAGCCTTGTCATAAAGGAAAAGAAGAGGGTGTATGGGCCCAAATAACTTTTGAAGTTAACACAAAGCTAGAGCTCCTCTGACCTAAAAGCATTCTCTTACTTTAGATTACTCATACTAAAAATCTTTACCAAAATTTCTATCTCACAGAAGAGTACAAAAAGTAAATTAAAGAATGGAGTTTCTAGAATAGCAATTTTCAGTATCTAATAATACCAGTATCTATAATTGCATAATGTTTTATGGTTTTACTGCTGCTTTCATAGACATTATTTTGTTCTCACAACCATTTTGTGAAAAGATGGGATTGGATTTTTATTGATGAGATAACTTGCCTTAACTTCTTATTTCAACAAATTACACAAAGTTGTACTTATTAACTGGAACTTGAACCCAGGTATTTTTTTGGGGGGGGTTTAATCAAGAATATATTTATGTAATCAGGACAGCGAAGCAAGAAGTCATGCTATGTAAACCATGTAGTCTAAAATTAAGAGAGGAAAATGAAAAATATTTAAGCCAATAGATTTTAAAAACCAAACAGCCATCACACACACACACACACACACACACACACACACACACACACACACAGCTGAAGGTAGAGGGAGTATAAATAGCCCCACATACCTCTATAATGTTAAATTGCAGGGATATGAAGAGTTATTTACCTAATGATGATTGAAGCTTTAGGAAAAAATCCAATTATTTTGATTTTTTAATTTAAGAAAATAGTAAAAAATATATTTTAGAAAGATATTCATATGACTAATTACTAAAGATAAAATTTATATGCTTTAAATAAAGGCATCCTGCCTCTGCCATGTATAGTTTTGTCCAGGTCATCAGTAAACTGTCATTTAGTCGATAATGGTTTAGCTTTGTCACTACTCTATCATTAAAAAGACCATAAGATTTATCAATACCTAAACTATGTCACTAGTTACACTTGATTACAAGAACTAAAAAATGACTTCTGACCACAAAAACTAAACTGCTGAGTGCAAAACCAAGTGACACTGGGGTATCATGTGCAAAAAATGTCTCTGCCAAAAAGGGCTGAGTACAACAGGAGTATGATTATGCTTCCCTAAAAGAATTTAAGCTCTCCATGCCACAGCCTATAAATAGAGAGGGCTCCTTTCCAATCGGGGAGAGGGTGCCATTAGAGCATGAGCACCCTCTTCTCCATCCCTTGATCAAAGAATGAAGCTCCTGCTCCACTGAGTTCATTCTTGTTATACTGGCATGCACAGCACTGGGCAGAAGGACCTGCATTTGGGCCCTGGACTTTCAATAGCATCAGATTCATCTGTCTCTCTTCTTGAGATACTCTTGCATTTTTCATCAAATTCTCCTTATCATTTTGTCTTACTGAACCCTCTTTCGACTCCCACCACCCCATAGGAGATCCTCCACTTTGATCACTCAATATCAAAGGAAGTAGGGTGTGTGACCTAAGCTATTCCCTATCTATGATCTCCCAAGGCAATTTCACATATTACCAATCTTTAGGTGATGATAATTCACATTTTGTTTTACCTCAAGGACAGGCCTGCTTTTGTTTTATTTTACTTAGAATTTAATCTATACTGTATATTTAAGGTTTCATGTCTGAGGCCCTGAAAAAGTTCCCAGCTTATTCCATGCATTCTTCCTCTCACTACAGTTATTCTTTCTCTTCCTAGAACAGAATGGAATGCTCTCTCTCATGCCAAAATGTTGTACTGACTTTATGTTCTTCCATCAACATGCTTCCTGGGATCTTTCTATGGCAAACAAACTAGTCTAAATCATCCCCTTACAGAGGAGATTTCCCTGACAGCCCTGTGGTTGTTCCTGGTGATCTCCATCACAGCACACTGTTTATTTCTATGCAGTGTGCACACATGTACAGAGTCACAAACACACAACATCTATCATTATGTAATGTATTGTTTTACTGCATACAGATGTTAAGATCCATGTATAGGTAGATACATTAACCTATACATTTTCCATTTTATCACTGATGCCTATCTAACAAAAGCTATTAAATATATACCTACTACATAAATGAATGATTGAAATATTTCATGACTGCCTAACTGAAGAAAGGTATGGCCTTTAATGGAAAGACAGAAAATACTTAGTAACTAAATTGACTTCTTAGGGAAAAGATTAGTGTGGTTTGTAGCATAATAAATTTTACATTAATTGAGAAAATATACTAAAATTTATTGAAGAAGTGTTTGAAATCACACCAAAAACTTAATAAATAAAAATTAGGACTAGCAATAGGAGTTCAAAGGAGAAACAGCAGGTTGTAAAAGCTGGTCATTCTTGTCATGCTATGGACATAACTGATTCCAATGTTGCTACCAGTGACTGGGAAGTCAGAGCACATACCAAGTGAAAGTCTGTGTGTAGTTCTAAGGGGAAATTATTAGAAAGCAAGAAATTTTTGTTGGTTGCACATTACTTTTCTTACCAAATATTCTACAACATAGGTAAGCTTGATCAAATGTGGAGGGGAAACTGAAATAAATGGACCCTTAATCTTTGTAGTAACTCAGAACTGGAGGACCAGCTACTCCTGTTCCTCTAAATATTAGGACCTAAAACCTTTCTCAAAGGCCTTCAATTAAGACTAGTCAGCCAAATAAAGGGGCCCAGATATTGTTTCCCAAGCACACATTATTTCACAGTAGCCAGAGTGGGAAGGTAGTGGAACGAAGGAGAAAATGAGGGATAAACCAAGAAAAAGCAACAGTAAATTATGATCATCTTAGGAAATTTTACTGTTGATGAAGCAACAGGCCTGGTTGTCCAAGGCCTGTGATTATTTGATCCCAAAGCCGACCTCCCTCAAGTATTCTCTAGTAGGAAAGAGCCTCTCAGAACCAGAGCCCCAATTGACAGTGATCCAGTGTCAGACACTGAGTCACAAGCTGGAAGGAGCCTGGAAATCTCAATGAGCGTATGTCAGAATCGTCTTGCTAGCATGGGGTTTAAAGTGCTGCACTTTTAGATTCCTTTCATGGTAGAAACTCAGGCTTTATCTCTCCAACTACACTAGGTTTCAACTTCCATAACCCATTCAGTCTGCACTTCCTTAGCATTTTACTTTCTGAAATGATTTATCATTTGTCTCTTCACTCCCTGTTTGCAGAAACTATTTGCAGGTAGTGTCAGGCAAGTCTAAGCCCAAAGAGCCTTGATTATGGATGGTTGCATGGATATTCAATGATTATACATCAGTTTTTTCATTTGTTTCTTAGAGCAAACATTTTGCAATAAATAGGTAATACATTCTCAGATTCCATGACTAAGCTATATAGTCTTAGGTTTGAAAAGCTCTCTATTTTAATGTATATTAGATGTACACTAGTGGGGGAAAAAACCCTTTTAATTCCTGCCTATGGTTAACAGTCTTTTTCCAACTGCTTTTTAATGGAGGGAGACACTCTCAATTTTCTGCTCGTCTTGCACTTGCACGTTACAATTCTAGGACTAGAATGTATGAATGGCCATGTCACTCCTCTGAGATGTGTGGCTGCAACTGCTGCTTACCAGTTTGCCTATGTTTATTCTTAGTTTCTGGATTGTGAGAAAAGTCACCTTTCGCTTCCATATCTTAAAATATTCCATTTAGCACTTTTATATGTTTGGAGTGAGGGGGGCATTTTCTTTCACTCAGTCCACTTTCCTGTCAAGGAACTGAGAGAGAAATATGAAATTAAAGTACAGGAAATAGTTCCAGATGTTCGGAGTCTTTTAAAGAAATCTAAAGGAGTAAAAAGAAGATCAGAATAAAATGCTATATCAGACAAAATAACTATCAAGAATTTTAAGAATATCAGCAAGGTACCCTGTCCAATGTGGCTCAGTTGGTTGGAGCATCATCCTGTATGCCAAAAAGTCATGGGTTTCATTCCTGGTTAGGTCACATACATAGGTTTTGGGTTGGTCCCCAGAGGGGGTGCTAACAAGGAGCAGCCTATTGCTATTTCTCACACCAGTGTTTCTTCCCCTCTCGTTCCCCTTCCCTTTTCCTCTCTTTAAAATCAGTAAGCATGTCCTCCAGTGAGGATTAAAGTAAGAATATAAACAAGGCATGAGACCGATGGCAGGATGGATAAAAGAAAACCCACACCCTAATCACAGCTTGATGAAACTTTAATGCATCAAAAATAAAGATGAAATGCTAAAAGGCATTACAGAGTAGGTAAATTACCATAAAGAAATGAGAAACTGATGATATTGGAAACAATAGATGCAAGATGACATATGAAATACTATCTCCAAAGTGCTAAACTCCATGAGTCATGATTACTATCCGAAAGTGAAGGTGAAATAAATATTCCTTTAAGCACACAAAAGTGCATAAATTTTATCAACCACAGACTTTAGCCTGGAGAAATATAAAGAATGCATTTCTTCCAAGAAATTTAAGAAAATAACCTAGGAAAAATTAGTAGGTAGAGGAATAAATATTTTTAAATTATTTAAATTAAGCTTATTTGCCCTGACTGGTGTGGCTCAGTGAGTCCAGCATCATCTTGTAAACCAAAAGGTCAGGTGTGAAAGCATAGTTTTTTTATTTTAGTGATCTGTTATTAATTTATTTACTTAAAATATATTTTATTAATTATGCTATTACAGTTGTCCCATTTTCCCCCCTACTCCCTTCCACCCTACACACTCCCTCCCACCCACATTCCCTCCCTCTAGTTCATGTCCATGTGTCATACATGTAAGTTCTTTGGCTTCTACATTTCCCATACTATTCTTACCCTCCCACTGTCTATTTTCTACCTACCATCTATTCTACTTATTCTCTGTAACTTTTCCTCCTTTCTCCTCCTCCCAGTCTCCTGTTCATAACCCTCCAAGTGATCTCCATTTCTGTAGTTCCATTCCTGTTCTAGATGTTTGCTTAGTTTGATCTTGTCTTTGTTTTAGGTGTGGTTGTTAATAGCTGTGTGTTTGCTGTGCTTTTACTGTACATGTTTTTTATCTTCTTTTTCTTAGATAAGTCTCTTTAACATTTCATATAATAAGGGCTTGGTGGTGATGAACTCCTTTAACTTGGCCTCATCTGGGAAGCACTTTATTTGCCCTTCCATTCTAAATGAAAGCTTTGCTGGACGGAGTAATCGTGGATGTAGGTCCTTGCCTTTCATGACTTGGAATACTTCTTCCCAGCCACTTCTTGCCTGTAAGGTGTCTTTTGAGAAATCAGCTGACAGTCTGATGGGAACTCCTCTGTAGGTAACTGTCCTCTTATCTCTTGCTGTTTCTAGAATTCTCTCCCTCATTTTAATCTTGGCTAATGTAATTATGATGTGCCTTGGTGTGTTCCTCCTTGGATCCATCTTCTTTGGGACTCTCTGAGTTTCCTGGACTTCCTGGGAGTTGATTTCCTTTGCCAGATTGGGGAAGTTCTCCTTTATTATTTGTTCAAATAACGTTTCCACTTGTTGCTCTTCCTCTTCCCCTTCTGGCACCCCTGTAATTTAGATGTTGGAATGTTTAAAGATGTCCTGGAGGTTCCTAAGCTGCTCCTTATTTTTTTGAACTCTTGTTTCTTCATTCTTTTCTGATTGGATATTTATTTCTTCCTTCTGGTCCACTCCATTGATTTGAGTCTCAGTTTCCTTCCCATCACTATTGGTTCCCTGTACATTTTCCTTTATTTCACTTAGCATAGTCTTCATTTTTTCATGTAATTTGCACCCAAATTCAACAAATTCTGTGAGCATACTGATTACCAGTGTTTTGAACTGTGCATCTGATAGGTTGGCTATCTCTTCATTGCTTAGTTGTATTTTTTCTGGAGCTTTGATCTATTCTTTCATTTGGGCCATTTTTTTGTGTTGATGTGCCTGCTACATAGCGAGGCAGGGGGGAGCCTTAGGTGTTCACCAGGGCAAGGCAACCCAGTCACTGGGTTGTGATGCTGCATGTGGGGAAGGGGTCCAAGAGGGAACAATGACACTTGCTCAGCTCTCTGTGGGATTTCAGTCACTTCCCCCACTTCCTGTAGGCAAACTGGGCCCTTCTGGTGCTAATTTCCATGTGGGTGGGTCTCTGTACATTCTAGGACCCTATGGGTCTTCTCCAACAAACTCTCTTGTGAGGCTGGGAGTTTCTCCCACACCTCAACCACCACAGATGTTTTCAGTCAGTGGTTTGAGACTTTATTTCCCTGCTCTGGGGCCCTGGGTTGTGTGGTCTGTCCAGCTATCTAGTTTCACCTTGTTTATCTGTGTGCGAATGTGGGACCACCGAATCGACCAGCCACCTTGCACAATGCACCCTACTCCACAATCTGCCACCTTGCTGGGTCCACCAGCCACCGCTTTACTGGGAGCCCTTTCCACCCTGGCTGCCCAACTCTGCTCCTCCTACCAGTCTGGCTGAATGTGTCTTCTTTCACTTCTTGGTTGTCGGACTTCCATCCAGTTCGATTTTCTGTCAGTTCTGGTTGTTTTTTTTTTGTTTGTTTGTTTGTTTTTAAATTGTTGTCCTTCTTTTGATTGTGCGAGGAGGCACAGTTCATCTATCTATGCCTCCATCTTGGCTGGAAGTCTCAGGATAGTTTTTAACTAGATAAAAATCTGTTAAGATTCCTGCATTGTTTGGAAAAATGGAGAGACTGATTAGCTTATAATTAATCATCAGTAAAAAATTAATTTCTATCTTGTACTATGGAACATTTTCCACATAAAAATGAAAAAAATAGAAATAATAAAAAATGTGTAGTTAACTATCCTGAAGTCACTTGGTCCATCTCTGCTATAGATTTCACTCAGCTATCTGTTACACATTGATACCTGATTTCATCTTTTATAAAGAACTATATTATTTTAATATTTTGGATTTTTAAATAATTGTATGATATAATAACCAGGTTATAGGTGTTCTTGCTTTAAAGATCTGAATAGATTCCATGTGACAATAGTCATATGGCCTTAAGCTAAAGCGTGACTCATCAGATCCGATGCTAGTCCTGTTATAAAGCAGGTAAGGATTCCTGTCTCTGGGTTTTCAAGAACCTTTCTGATATCATAAAACAATTGTCATTGAAATCCAGAATCCTCTTCTTTCATTTCAAAAGCTATCACCGAACAAGAATAGAACTTTTGACTTTAAGACCTCAAGGTAGAATGCCAAAAGCCTACTATTTGTCTTTCTGTGAAAATAATAGGCAAGAAAGTATATATTATTTTATTGAAAATTGTGGGTTTTTATCTGAAGTAGGATTTCTGCAATGCCTATCATTTAATGCACTTTGGTTTGCACTAATTCAACATGATGAACCCCTTCGAGATTGTGACTGTGTCAGTAAGAGCATGGGAAAATCAAATTAGACCATAAAATTTTGCCCATTCAATTTACATTAAAAGAGAAAAGTGTGCTAAGTAAGGTTTTCTGTTGTGTGTTTCATTGTGTTGAGGCTTTGAAATTTTTGGAGGAAGTAATTGGTGAAGTTCTTAAAGAAGCTCCTTGAATATGATTGAAAAAACATGAAGTAATTTAATATTTGAGTCAATTCTGATAAAATTCAATTTGTAAATAAAATGGGGGGAAAATAACCAGATAATCTGCTCTTAAAGCCTGTGTAGTGATGGAGAAAACTGATTACTTTTTGGTTTATGAAAAGATAGTGTATGGGACATTGGTTGACCTTGAGAAATCATACAAACTTGTCTGCTGAGAGGTTGAAAATTCTTATTTATTTTCAACACATGGCAACATCAATATATTTTTGATGTTTTATCATATCATATATTTTATATTTCATTTTGCTCTCATCAAACATATTTTCTTGAAAAACTTAAAACTATTTACAAAGTACCTGCCTAATACATATTAAGACATTTGGGAAGCCAAGACATAGTGTGGGAATTAATTTCCCTGCAGGTGCCCAACAAAAGCCTAATGAGGCTGTTGTTCAAGATACATTGCTAATGCTGAATCTACCAGCCAATAATGGTGTTGAGAATAAGATATAGGTCTCCCAAAAGGAAAAAAATTAACTACTAAACCAAAGAGAATCCTTAAGTGCTTTGCAGTTAATCATTATCCTCTATTTGTCAGTACATTGAAATAGTATCTCCTAGGATGAATATTCACATAATAAGAATATATGTGTGACAATTTCCAGCCAATTCTCCTATAAGATTTTGCTTATTTTTTCAAAAGAGTGTATAACTTGCTAGAAAGTTAGTTACATGAGAGAGAATATTAAAAAAATCTATTTTTCATACACCTGATGAAGTATTCCACCAATATTAAAACTATAAAGTCAGCAAAGAGTCACAATAAGTGAAAGATTAATATTTTTAAAGTAACTGGAACCATTTCACCCAAAGGATTCATTTAAGGTAATTAATACTTCCATGCATACTCTGTAAGTCAGACTGTTGTGACAATCAAATTCTCAAATTCTATAGGAGAAGGAATTACCACACCTTTTAATACTTACTCTCCTTCTAGATCTATAAATTCCCCTCAAAATTATTGTTTACAAATTATGGATAAACTAATTACAACAAAAAGTTTGACAATTTTCAGCAATATCTTATTTTTACTTATTTTTATTTCTGTTTTATTGTTTATGGTATTAGAGTCATTCCAGCTTTTTCTTCCTTTTTCCCACTTCCACCTACTCCATACTTTCCTCTCCCTCAGTCAATCCCCATATTGTTGGCAATGTCCATGGGTCATGGATAAATGTTCTTCAGTTAATCCCATACCATCTTTCATCCAGTCCTCCCCTCCCCCCTCCTCTGGCAGCTGTCAGTCTGTTCCATGTATCTATGTTTCTGTTTCTATTTTGTTTGTTAGTTTATTGTGTTAATTATATTCCACATATATTATGAGATTATGAGATTATGTGGTATTTGTTCTTCACTGCCTTGCTTATTTCATTCAGCATAATATTCCCAGGTTCATCCATGCTGTCACAAAAGGTAAGAGTTTCTTCTTCTTCTTCTTCTTCTTCTTCTTCTTCTTCTTCTTCTTTACTGCTGAGCAGTATCCCACTATGTAAATGTACTAAGCATTTTTATCCACTCATCTACTGATAGGTACTTAGGCTGTTTTCAGAGTTTGGCTATTATAAATAGTGCTGCTATGAACATAGTGGGATATATATATATATATTTGATGTTTCAGGATTCTTAGGATATATTCCCAGAAATAGAATCATTGGATTAAAAGGGAGTTCCATTTTTAATTTTTTTAGTATACTCCATCTTGTTTTCCACAGTCTACTTAGTTTACTTTTATCTTAAAATTTTCATCTCAGTTGTCAACATACTCAATTCCACAGGTTTATTTTGAGATGATATGTTTATGTATTCTTAATATAATTTGATATGGCTTATATATGCACATGTAATATGAGAATGCACAAAAATGAAAATAAGAGTCAAGTAAATCAGGATAAAATAGGACAGAAAGATTTACAACACAATATTTCATTCAGTTCCTAAAGGTCAACATAAAATTCAGTTCTGTGATCATTGAAAGCCAAAAAAAGAAGAAAACTTGAACAGTCACAAGCTTCACTGTTAGTAAAACAAAAATATACCAGTGACTCATGAGAGGCAAAACTGTTTTTGGAATGGAAAATTAAAGGAATGCAATCTATGGCTTTCCATAAAGATGATATGGTAAAAGCTTCAACATATGCTGAGCAAAATCCTTATAAAGAAAAGTATACAACTACAGATCTACAACATGTCTCAATTTTTCTAGATCTTGTTTTACTGATAATGTAGACTTGACCCATGATACCCCAGTTAAATAGTAATGCCATTTGATATTTGCAAAGACACTATTTACTGAATATATTATTTTAACAATTACTTTGAAGAAACCAAGTTACCAATTATACACATGCACACACACTTATTCATGTAAACTTCCCATGTTAAAACCAGAGTGCTTAAAATCAAGATTAACAAAGTACTAATCTGCATGACATAATCTCTAAAGATGTGAGGTGATATTTGATATAGACATAGATATTAGGTATAGATATAAATGTGTGTATACATATATAGAATATATTATTCTAAATCAGATGCTAGAATTACATTAAATATTTTTAAAAGGTATTATTTACTTATTTTTATGCAGAAGGGAAGGGAGGGAGAAAGAGAGGGAGAAAAACATCAATGTGTGGTTGCCTCTCATGCTTTCCCTACTGGGGGCCTGGCCTGCAACCCAGGCAGTGCCCTAACTGGTAATCAAACTGATGACCCTTTAGTTCACAGGCCGGTGCTCAATCCACTGAGCCACACAAGCCAGCGATTTACTAAATAATTTTTTGACAAAAACAATTTTTTATGTTGCTTTAATTAAAGGAAAAGTTGACATTAAAGATTTCATTCCCCCACATACAATTGTTAACTATATGAGTGTAAATGTTACACTTCTTTATTTCTATTAGCTATTTTAAGAATACAAGTAATGGTAATTTCTATTAATTCTATGACACTTACTTAAAGCCAAATTTATATAAATGGGGAATACTTTGTCAATTCATAAAATATTAAATGAGCTTTTGTATGATTTGCATGTAATTACAAAATTGACAGCTTGAGAAATGAATAAAATGTATGTGTTTCAGACACAATAATAAACACTTCCAAGCCCCAAAGATACCCACGTCCTAATCCTTGTAACCTATGAATTTCTTAAATTAATGTCTAGGAGGAATTTAGGTGGCATATGGAAATTAAAGTTGTGATCAGCTGACTTTCATAAGGAGAGTATTTTGGATCATCCACATGGGCTCAATGGCAAACACAAGGGGACTTCAAAGTGGGAGAGGGAGGCAGAAGTGATCCGAGTAATGCTGTACAAGATCATGGAGAAAGGCAGTCATGAGCCAAGGGCTGTGGACAGCCTATAGAAGCTGGGAAGACAAGGAAACATATTCTTCAGCAGACCAGAAAGAGCAACTGTGCTGATGCCTTGGATTAGTCCTGTGAGATCCTTGTTGGATTTCTAAACTATAGAAGTGTAAGATAGTAAATTTTTCTTTGTTAAGCCACCACATTTGTGGTAGTTTGTTACACCAGCATTGGAAAACACACAATATGCTGTGTAAAATATTATGCCTGGTCTGCAGTTTTTATATTCATCTATGTCATGAAGCTCTCCATGAATGACAAATATACATTCTCTGTATGGGTGGTGTAGCTGGTAAGCCCCACGGACAGTGTCATTTCACACCTAAATTAACAACCTTTTACATCAGCTTCCTCAATTTTAGTGGTTTTAGAACCAGCTCTTTCAATTGATCTCCAACTATTCTGTTAAAATTAATTAATAATGTTCATTGATCATTCTATCATGATATTTAAATAATTCCCTCTGAACCTTTGAATACCTAAAAACTGTTTTTTCAGAAAAGCCTGAAGATCTTCTATAAGTTCCAGGGAGATACAATTTTCATGTCTGAAATGTTTATGGGTTTTGGAGTTCTTGATTTAATGTTAATTGATATCTCACAATAGAAGGTCATTTTTTTCAGACATAAAAATATTTTAGGATCTTAATTCACTAGAGAAATATATTTCAGTGAAACATTGTGAGTATTTGGGTCATACCCTTACTGTTACTGTTACAGAACAGTCACATACACACACAGGGGCCTGGATTCCAGAGGATGGTATACTAATACCATCCAGACCACCTGCTGGGCTCGTGTGTCCACTGCCAATTTGAAAGATATATATCAATGCCAGAGATTTGTGAAAAGGAAATGAAATGTTTATTTAAGGCTATACAGACTTAAAGTAGTGACCTAATGTCTTCATTAAAATATCAAAGTCCTGTCATCCCATTTTCTATTTCAATGTCTTTGGTTATATTTTGCTTGCTTGTTTGTTTTGTTGTTTAGGTTCCAGTAACCAGAGGGGAGAGGGGAGGGAATTTCAGGGGAAAAAGGGAAGGGATTATAGGAACAAGTATAAAGGACACATGAACTAAAACTAAGGGGGGTCGAAATGGGAGGGAGGTGGGGAGCACTGGGGGAGGTGGACTGGGACGGGAATAAAAGACAGAAAACTGTACTTGAATAACAATTAAATTTTTAAAAAATATATCGAAGTCCTTTAAGATACCCACAGATGCACTCAACAGCTCCTGTCTCCCCCCTGCCCCAATTCAGGGTACTGTAATTCAGGGAAAGAGCATACACCCATGTTTCCAGACCGCTGGCACCATCAGCTGTGTAGCTGTCCAGGCAGGATATCCAATTAATCCAAAGCCATGTGGCACCTTCTCATGGTCTTCTGTCAAGAGTTCTTTGCACCTATTTTTCCAGGCAAAGTCTCTTCTTTCCTCCACCAGTGCCGTGGGTGTGTGCACTCTGGCAAAACCTTGTGGTTCCCCCACTTCACCAAAGCTGTGAAGGGGTCTGCACTCTCGCAAAGACTGCATGGTTCCCTCCTTATGACTGCCATGTCTGGGTTTAAATCCCCAGGCCAATCTTCCTCTGTACCCCCATTTCCAACTCCTCCTACAATCAGTTACACCTGCCAGCATCCCTGTATTATCCCAAGTTTACTGGGCTGCCATCATGAGTCTGGGCAGATATGGACCAATATCCTGGAGCCAATCTTCTTCCAGATCCCACATAGGTGCTGTAACTCGGGGGACCTGCCCCCCACTTACATCTTGGGGGGAAGTGACTTCTATCCCCCTGGCTCCAAGCATGGACACAGCTATTTAACATATCCAAGTGACCCGCCAGAGGCTATAGATATGTTAAATGACCATGCCATGGATTAGCTGCAAGGCTGTGCCTGTACAAAACAGCCCTGCATGCCCTGTTCCATGTGTCCCTTCACCCAACTCACACCTGCGAGGGAAGGGGTAAGGACATCTTATATGTCTCTCTAATATTTCCTAGACACCTTGAGTTCTGGGCCCCATTCCAAATCCCTTTTTGGGGGCCCCCCTCTTGGCTGCAGCCTGTATCAAAGGGAGAAAAATTAGAACAACTGTAGTAGCATAATCAATAAAATATATTTAAAAGTAAAATAATTTTATGTTATACTAGATGACAATATCTTTTACTCTGAATGCACATAATACTTCACTTTCTAATGACTATTATCTAGAACATTTGCCTGTTCTGATTACATATGCAAAAAATGATTTTTTTTTTTTGCTCTTTGTAAACTGGTCATCTCTTTCTCTTCATTTTTAAAGAAATCTTGACCTTAACCAGCAGTCTTAGGGTAATAGAGTAACCCGAAATCTGACAGGAAGGAGTTACGTAACTATAGCCCAGCTTCTATAAACTCAACATCAAATTATTCTTGCTGCTTTTGGGGCCCACACACCACCAAGTGTCCTCATAAGCAAACATGTGTCTTGTTCTAAAAACACCTACACCTTTGAACTAGAATTTGCTAAGTGGGTTTTTGCTAGTTCATAATGTCTGTGTCCCTGTCTTGGTTTCATACCCAGTCTTTCAGTCCTATGGTTTGGTGTTCTATTTGGTTCTCAAAAAAACTCCTTCCTGTGAACTAAAATCAATCATCGTGTATTAGCCTTGGGCCTGAGGTCTTACTCCTGACATCTTCCTCAGCATTATTTGCTACTTGGAAACTAAATAGATTTATCTCTTTGTACCCAGGACTATTATTGTCTGTTCTTGAGAACACACTGTTACTGATGTTAGGTCCAAACAAATCTTACCCTAAACTTTCTTTAGTTTTAAAAATATTTTGGGAGTAATGAAGACTCCTGTATCTGGCTCTCTTCTCTACCTTCCTTCAGCTCCCTAAACCATGTGGAATTTTCCTTGCCCCATAGTAGTCCATCTCCCATCTCACTCCTTATCATCCTATCTTGCTCTTTCAGGTTTATGCACTTGACTATTTTTTTTTCTTATTTGCTTTATATGGTTGCATGATCAGAGAGGTTAAACAATCTGTTTCCCATTTTACGCACTGTCTAAAGTTAGACACTTATTTCATCTACCAAATACCACATGAATGCCTAGTATCCTACATGAAACATAGAAGTGGATAAGTGTCAGAAAAGAGATGTCTATACTATGTTGAGAACAGAAAAGGACAATTTCTTCCAACTGCGTTTGAGAGTGAAAACTACACTATGTGTTCTGTAAGAACAGAGGGCATCTGTATTCTATTTATACTATATTGCATGTTCCATACCTTACAGTGAGCTGAGTAATATTCTAGCCAAACAGTGAAAGAACAATAGCTTCATGGGAAAGGTGGATTTATTTTCTGGCTGCGAAGGCCAGATTGTGTCTTTATTCATATAGGTTTATTCAGTGAATAAAATCATGCAAATGGACACCAGATATATTCAGAACACTGAGAGAGGACTTATGTGGCTTACTCCATGCTATATCCTAAAGAGTTGCACAGAGAGAAAACTGTGGTTACAAAATGTGGTTAAACATTATGCCTAGAGATATCTAGTGAGGAGTTTCCATAGAGGGGAGTCTTAAAGCAGAGATTGATAAGATTGTCTTCCTGTACAGGAATAAGTCTTGATAAATATGTACATTTAGAAGGTGATATGAGAAATAAGGTCCTTAAAAAAGTATAATCTTAAACTTCTCAATCTGGTATCTGAAAGTCACCTTCCTGCATGAAGACCTTAAAGTCTGGAGAGAAGAATGATCTTAGTGGTTGTGATGACCAATTTGAACTTCAAATGAAGAAGAAAAGGCAAGGTTTTTTTTTTTTTTTAATTAGGAAGAGAATCAGAATACTGCAATAACACAAGAGTGAATGATGAATAGAAAAAATAATGATATAATATTTTT